>JAVQIZ010104658.1:0-11822 GCA_036023535.2 Galaxias brevipinnis | reverse complement strand
CCCCCCCCCCCCCCCCCCCCCCCCCCCCCCCCCCCCCCCCCCCCCCCCCCCCCCCCCCCCCCCCCCCCCCCCCCCCCCCCCCCCCCCCCCCCACAGGTGTTCTGGGGCTCAGCATTGTTGTCCTGTCGCAGGCTCAGCGACAGAGGGAGGAGAGGCTGGGGAATGCAGCGGCGAATGTGGAGCGCTTCCTGTTCCCCCTCTGCAGAGAGAGAGAGAGGATTAAGGAAAGGTGGAGGAGTCAAACCCCAGCCAGAGCGTGTGTGTGTGTGTGTGTGTGTGTGTGTGTGTGTGTGTGTGTGTGTGGGTGTGTGTGTGTGTGTGGGTGTGTGTGTGTCTCCTCTCGCTGACCCTGGTTAGATCGCCCACAGATGACTCAGAGGCAGCGAGGTCCGGTACAATGGCTCTGATTGACCCACCTAATGTGACATAATGTTCCGGAAACATCCTTTTTTGTCCTCTCCGCGCAGCATTAGCCTTCGCCAAAGGCCCTTTTTTAATGCCGCGAAAATTGCCCCATCTAGTTAAATGATGGCTCCTGCCAGGGGGGAACTACTCAGAGCGAGCGTGGAATTACCCGCCGCGCGAGAGAGGCTGACGGCCGCGGCTCTCTATCTGTCATCTTTTATTGATCGGGCGAGCTCACGCGGAAAGAGAGGCCTTTCTCCCGCCCTCCCGCTGGCTCTGGAATGTATATTTCGGGCGCGCGTTCTATTGACACAGGAGGATTACGGCGCCCCTCCCCCCCCCTTTGCGTCCCTGCACACCTCCGAGCGGCGCTTTAATCCGGTCCAGCTCTTTCCCCCGTCGCAGATTACCGCTGCCCCCCTGCTATTTGAAGATGTCATTCCACAGGCCTTCTTCACCACCAGGCAAACACATTGCGGCAGCGATAGTGCTAAGGGGCGGGCGGGTGGGGAGGGCAATACAACCCCTCCCCCCGACAGAAACAACAGACAGGAGAGAAAGGAAAGGCGATATGTAAAGCCTGTGTGCTTCCCCGAAGGCGGGCGGGCGGAGTGTCTTTGTGGCGCTGCGGCAGCTTAGCAGAGCCGGGGGGAAGCGTCGTGGAGGCAGCAGCAGCAGAGGAGGAGGTGTGGGGTGGACGGTGTGGGGTGGACGCTCTGGTGCACCACTAGTGTTTGTGGGCGCTGGTCTGTTATCTCTCAACCCACCAATCAACACAGCCCCGGAGGCTGGCAGGGCCTCCAAGATGGAGTTGTCGGGTGGAGGGTGGGGGAGACGGGGGGGGGTGCGTCGGTTTCTATGAAGTTGATGGAGCAAGTTTCCGTGTTTCGTTACGTGTGTGTGTGTGCGTGTCTATCGTGCAGCCAGGTGTGTGTGAGAGGAGGCCGTGTGACAGATGGCTCGTCACGCAGCCAGGGACACACCTGTCAGATAGGCTTCTGCTCTCGCTCCCACATGCGTGCGTGCACGTGCGTGTATGTGTGTGTGTGTGAAGGGGAGCTGGCTTTATCTGGAGCAGCAGCAGCACACTCAGCCGCGGGGCTTTGGAGGGGGGGGGCACCGCCGCCGCGGCTGGCTGGAGGTCAGTGGAGATCTGAGGAGATAGCAGAGAGCCTTTTCTGCCCGGCCATCAACTCTCACTTGTGCCCATCCGTCGCGCTGTTACCCCCCCCCCTCCCTTTTCTGTCATTCTTTCTTTCTGGGCACTTTTTTTCCCCTTAATTTGTCTTAATTTTTCCTCTGCTCTCTCTTCGTGTCGATTGCCAATGGATTTCTCTAAGTCCATGCAGTGCACTCTGGGTAGGCATTTCTGTTTGCGGCCAGAGCTTTCAGATCCTATCTGTGTTTGGCATTAACAGAGGGGTAAAAGGGCCTGTTCTCAAACCGTATTATTTCCCCCCACAAGTAAATGACACCCCTATAAATACCACACATTCAGACCCATTACACAGGGGTGTGTAATGGTGCATGTTCCACTTTGCTCAGTAGGAGCCAGCCGTTCAGACCCATCCATCTATCCATCAGGTAGGAAACACGGGGCAGATGGAGAGACCCCCCAAAAATACCCGGCGACATGAACAAAGCCTCCCCTGGTGCTCGTCCTCCTGTGGCGTGTCACCGGGCGACGCTCCCGCTCTGTCAGCACGCTCAAAAGCTATCCCGGCAGGCCACGTCCGCCCCCCTGCTTCACGCTACACAGAATAGAAACACACACACACACACACACACATACACACGCTCTGCGTGTCTTCCGCCCAGCGTACAGAGTGGGACCCGGGGTGTGACGAGAAGCTGTCAGCCCCTGACTCGTTGTCAAATCATATGTTGAGGCGCGCTGAGAGAAGGTGTTGAAGGTGTGGACGCCATAGACCTAGAGTAAGTGTGCGTGGTGTGAGGAAGTGCAACGTGTGTGTGTGTGTGTGTGTGTGTGTGTGTGTGTAAGTGTTGGCTCCAGCATGCACGCGCAAGGAGAAGGGCAACGTGGGAATGTGACGAGACTCGCTCCTTTTGTGAAGTGTGTGTGTGTTGGCCCTTCCGACATTTTGTTCCCCCTCTTTATCTGTGGACGGTCTGTTGTCGTGGCCGCGGATGTCTGGAGGCCCACAGCGTGGCTGAATATAGATGTCACTCCGGCTGCTCCTCTAATTGGAGTTTGCATGCAATAATCTCCCTGTTTATTCTCATAACGGCCCTGATACGAAAGCAGCCGACCGTGAAATGGCTACCTCTCCCTGCGAAGACGCATCATCGCGGCTGAATCTCCTTTTGGCCCGTTTCCAAGCCAATGCATCCCTATTCCGAATTCTTCAGATCTAGGGCGAGGCGAGGAAACGGGCATCCATTTTGGAGCGTTAGTTTGTGCTAGGCTATCCTAAATGGCCGTTGAGTCCCATTGCATTGGCTTCAGTCATCATTAGAGACACCGCAGAGAAATCCTTTTGACTTTTTTTTCTCTCTCCCCCACCCCCCCTCCGACGGCTTGCCACTCTGCCCTCTATTTCCTCATTCTCTCAGAGATGGAATTTAGCCACTGTCTGCTCAAACAATGGGAGACCCGCTCGTCCAAATTAATTTGAAATGGATTGCCGGGGTTGCCTTGGAGACATCCTAAAGTGACAGCTCTCCTGTCTGACTCGGGCTGTCAAAGGAAAGGCCACGGAGAGCCTCTTAAGTTTGAGACCGCCAAATCGCTTTGGTGGAGGTGGGCAAATGACACAGGGGAAACGTAGTTTAAAGGCAGCGTTCTTTATAGTCAGCCCGGCTAGCCTTAGGCGAGGTTATTCAGTGGCATTGAGCTTCGTGCAGGCGACACAGCGTTGTAATACTAATCCAACTGCGGATTACGGGGACAGAAATACTCCGGTGTCAACGGCCGCCGCCGAATCCTCGAGAAAGGGTCATGAAATTAATTCACACTTGTCAGATGTGCTGATGAAGGTAATTATAGAAGCCTGCCTGGTGAATCGTTGGCTGTCATTTAGAACAACGGCACTAATGAGCGCTGGGTTGTTGTGTATCATTTCAGCTCTTCTCCGAGACTTCTATTTCATGTTTCTCTCCCCACTCCTCCTCGTCATTAACGGAAAAAGTGTTAAGTTCAGCTTGTTAAACAGCAGCTGCTGCTTCCGAATTGTTTCCTACGGTGCCGGCTAATGCTCCAGTTTGCCAGCCAGTCCACGTCCTCAGCTGGGCTCCGGGGCTTTGTGGAGGCGGACAGGCCAGGCAAAGGGGGCCGGTCACGTGGGGGGGGGCTCGGTTGGATATTTACATTCGAATGTACTTTACAAAATGTCTCGGCGAGGGGCCGCGTTCTGTCCATGGCGAGGGGGCCGTGCTCTTCGACGGGGTTGCATGACCTGAAACTCGGAAGGGTCGGTGGGAGGGGTTGGGGGGGCGGCGCAGGCTTCAGCAGGGCTGCTGGTGTGGCTCCAAGTTGCTTGGTGGTGGATGGGAAAAATCTCCGTTTTAAAAATGCTTGGCGTGTAACCTGCTTGGATGTCCATAAAAACCCCATCCACATCAAAGGGAGCGCGCTAAATCCGTTTTTTGGGCAAACTGCTGAATGGGGGGGCAGCGCGGCCTGCAGGCTCTCCCCCAGCGACCGTCTTTCTCTGTCACTCTCCCTTTTCTCATGAAGCCGCCCTGCTCCTGTCCCCCTCTTTTTCCCTTCTCTCTCTCGTCCTCCTCTTTCGCTAAACATATTTTCCGGCTCCCAATTCCCCCAATAGATGGCGGTTTCCTTTTTTAATCAGGGTCGGCCTGACTGACTCGCTGCAGCCAAAGCGTCTGCAGTCGGTGCGTTCCTCTCGGCTGCTCCAGCCATTAGCCAGGCCCCGGTCCCCACCCAGGACAGCCTCACCTGCCTCAGGCATGCCTCCATGTTCGGGGTGGCCACCGTTAATAGCGGGCTACAGAGAACCAGAGAGCCTCGAGGTGTTTTGGGGGGGCTGCAGGGGAGCCAGTGGGAGGGCCTTCTCTGGCGGCGGTCGGCGGTGTGACTCAGAAGAGGCCGCGCAGCTCGCCACCCGCTCCCCGGGAGACCTGACTCACCCGTTCCCTCGCTCCCACTCGGAGCCCGAGTGATGCCAGGCCAGCAGTGCTACGTGGACCACAGGGGGCAGCCCACGCGTCTGCTTGGCTGGGTGGCATTTGCGTAACAGGGACAAGATTACTTTGGGAGCGGCTGGGGTGGGGGTGGGTGTTTAACATGACGTGACAGGTGAACATCGATGGAAGGAGGCTCGCTGTGCAGGTTGACTGTGAAATGTTGCGTGTGTGTCATCGCGTCGCGCGGCTCAGACACGTCCTCCAGGCTTTAGAGATAGGCTCCAAACCCAAGCGAATGCCTAGTGCAGTGTGTCATTACTGTGTCATTCCAAGTCAGGTCAGGTTGTGTGTGTGTGTCTGTGGTTAGGTGTCGACCCGTGTCTCGTGTTCTACGTAATATGCTACCTTCATCCTCCACCTCCCCACAGAAAAGAAATAGATGCAAAGCAAGAAGTCCTCACCGAAAGGTTTGAAGTCCGAGGCCAGTCTGATGATAGGGGACAGGGAGGGAGAGAGCCTTTAGGAGAGAAGAGCCGCTCCACTGCGTGATCCTCCCCCAGCCGGTCTGCCGCTGCACAGACAGGGGTTAGCAGCTGCCTCACTGGCTCTGTCAGGCCCTCAGACGGGCTGGTTAACCTACCGCTGCCCTTCAGTTAAACGGTTTTTGGTCTAACTTTGGACTTTGTTTGTTTTTTCGGGGGGGGGGGGTGAGGGGGGTGGGTGGAGAGAGAGCATGCTCGTGGAGGTGTAGCTTGGGTCTGTAAAGCCTTTCCCACCCTGCTCCACCTCGGCCGTTGCAGCACAACCTATCTGCGTAGTCCTTTTACTCCCAGCTTGCTCCGCGAGCCGGTGGATCCTATTGAATCAATTTAAAACATGGCTGACATCCTGCATAAACACATTATAAACGTGGCCCACGCACACCCCTGCCTGCTCGGGGAGCTGTTGTAGAGATGTTTCTCCTCTACCGTTCCTTTTCCTCGGGGGATTCGTGGAGGGTTTCGCTTTTCTCCTTACACGGGTGTAAGTGAGTGATTAACTGCCGCAGTTTGCAGATGATATCCGTGTCTCCGCTCCCCGCTGTAATTGAGTCAAAGTTGGGAGCGGGTGACTCAGCAGCCTGTTGTTGTTTAGGGTATGGCGTGGCGTCGCGGCGTATGCCGGCTGCTGTTGGTGCACTAAGGTGTGGGCGGCGAAAGCCCGTGTTTAGTCACCTCCATAGCGAGAGAGAAAACAACCCGCGTACACTCCAGCCGACTTTCACTTCTGGAGAACATGAAAGGGAGCTTTTGAGTGCAACTTTCCTCCGAGTTTATTTTTCCGTGGCAGTGCGTCGAGTGCTAGGCTGTTCTTGGTTGGTCGATGTTGCTGCAAGGGTTGACTGAGTGCTCGCTACTCGAAGAGTACCAGCACAGAGCTGCTACGTCTCTCTGTGTGTGCGTGCGTGTGTGTGTGTGCGTGTGCGCGTGTGTGTGCTAGTGCGTGTGTGCTAGTGCGTGTGTGTGTGTGCGTGTGCGTGTGCGCGCGGGTGTACTAGTGTGTGTGTGTGTGTGTGTGTGTCTAGGCAGAGAAGTCTCCTAACGAGATGCCAGACTGGGGCTGATTGCCGTCGGGGAACGAGGCCAGGGCCGGTAATTGACAGGCATCACTTTGTATCGGGCCGGTGATCGCTTTGCGCTCCCTTGCTCTGTGTCAATCAGGGCGGCAGCGGCTCCGGCAGGGCCAGGTGGAATGGAGGGACAGGCCTCGTTTGCGGTCGGCGGCTGGAGGCCGGACTGGAGGCCGGACTGGGACTGCTGCCGGCACCGATTCCCCTGGGCTCGGCGCAGCTGCCCACCTTCCGAGTGCAGACAGTTGGAAGAGGAGTAGATTCCCGCTCTCTCCCCCCGCGTTTTGTTTTTCTCCTCGTCGGCAGAAGGTCTGCTTGTAAAACTAGCTGTGGTGTTTTGCAGCCGAAGAGGGAGGGCGCCGAGGCGTTTAGTGAGCTGTGTGGGAAACCAAAAACATCGGATCTCAGACTCCAGAGAGGAGCAGTGATGACCAAACAGGGACAGAGAGTGCTGGTTTGTGCAAAGGCCAAGCGTGACGACTGTGCACAAACAGTTTACCTGTCCGCCTCAGAGCTGCAGCGGAAAGCATGATAGACGAGGCTGTGCTGCAATGCTGCAGGAATCAGAGCTAGTGTAGATACCACAGGAGGTGTGTCTAAGCAAGGCTTCTATCACCTTCACAACATAACAGGGAAACAAACGGCAACCCAATATGCCAAGCAATATGGTTTCAAAATGAAAACCATCTAGATACGATATTTGCCGTTGACTACAATCCCCAGGGGGGCTGGATGAGAGTGTGATCTCTTTAATGTGGCCACTGGGAAACACGGTGGTGAAGGTGTGACAACAAAAATGAGATAGCAGAGCTTGTCGAGAGATGTGGAATTGGCAAGACCGTGTGGACCGAAGGCCTTGTGGAGCTCATTTAAGCTCAGTCGGTCTGAAAGGGTCCGGCTAACTTCTGTAATGGCCTGTTGGTTTTGATAGCAAATTCACGGGGCATTTTAATCCGCGGAGGCCCCTCTGTCTGTCTGGGAGAAAGAGAGATAGATTTGAGAAAGCGGGCGGAAGGCGAGGGGGAAGAGGAAGAGAAGAGGAGAGTTAGCCAAGTGCTCTAACTATCCGCGGATGAAAAGAAGAAGGGGATTTATTTTTCTTTCTAAAATTACACTTTTCCAATTTCGGCAGCGGCTCTCCGAGTGAAACCAACAGTCACGCTGGGTAGGTCACCGCCGCCAAGTTTTGAAAAACTTTTAACGAGAAACTTCCAACTGAACACCGCTACGCCTTGGCGACGCCACATTGCCGCAAACAAAAAAAACTCTTCTATCCGTTTAGGCCGTGCCAAGGTCAAAACTTAACACCAACTTTGGTTCCGTTTGACACGTGGCTCCATTCCCTGGCGATAACTGTGAAAGTCTGAAACAGAGTAATCCGACAGAGATCAATGGAGCTGACGGTTGAAAACTTTTTGGTCTCCATCACTCGGACGCGGTTCTTCAGCACAGGGTGCCCAGCGTGAGTTCCCATAATGGAATCCACTCAGACCTAATGGAGTGTCATGCGACTGGGGGGGGGACCATGGGCGGCAGCAGTTAACATTTGGTAATTAAAGTGGCTGAAGGGGAGATGGAGCGCCAGCCAGGTCTGGAGGAGGAGGAGGAGGAGGAGGAGGAGGAGGAGGAAGGGGGCGTAGTCTGGGGACGGGGGACAGAGAGAGCAGTCCGTCTGTCTAGAGAGAACCCAGAGACCCCCCCCCCCCCACCACCACCACCACCTCCACTGAGCACTCTGCCGTGCTGCTATGCTAATCGCTCTGCTCCAGGGCCGACAGCGGCCACAGGGCTCCATATGCAAAGGAAGGGTCACTCTGTGGGTTCTGGCACCGCCGAGGGTGGGCCTGCAGTTCAAGGAACGGCCAATGCAGCCAACAGACCTGCAGGGTTGGAGAGCAGCTTGAAGTGTGTGTGTGTGTGTGTGTGTGTGTGTGATACCCCCTTGAAAAGGAAGCGAAGAAGAGCATGTGGTGAGCACTTGGTTCACAGGAAGTGCGGCCCTTTATCCCTGTGTGCAAGACACGATAGCCATTCCACTTCCACAGCCAGTCCAGTGTCTCTGTGTCTGACCTGAATGTCTGTGCTCGTTCAGGGAAACAGGACAGGAGTGGAATATTTCCCTCGCTGCTGCCAAGGTTGTTTTTTTCCACCAAAGGCGAGCCTTGTCCTTTTCACCGGCTACTGCTCTGATCCATGTTGAAAAGCAAGGCGTCCTCTCCAGCTCCGAGCCGGTAGTCACCTGCTCTGTCAACAATACACAGGCACAAAGTGCAGGGACGAACACAACACACACACACACACACACACACAACCTCTTTCTCGCTCCCTCTCGCTCTAGCTCTATATATATCTCTTTGTCTCTATCTCTGCATCTCACACAAACACGGCAGCCTGGCTCACTTGTGTTCACCCAAAGGAACATGCGGGCTTGTCCAGCGTTGCTGCTAATGGCCTCAGATGTAAGCGCACACACACACACACACACACACACACAAACACACACAAACACACACACACACGGCGGATCAGGGCGGACTTGTTTACCCGCCGTGCGTGTCTAACTCGGAGATCTGTTGATGGTTTGCACGGTCTGCACTTGAACGCTAGATTTCTCTCTTCCTGCCTGTGCCTGTCTGCCTTTCCGCCTGCCTTTGTGGGAGACCTTAAGCGCTGCCGAGTGCGGGGGCACAATGGGAAGTGCCGGCTGAATGGTGGCTCCCCACCGGGCATCAATGCCGGCTCATTTCCTCCCCTCTCTTTGGGCCACTCTCCGCCCACCATCTTTCAGCCTCCTTCAACTGCCCACAGAGGTTCAGGCCTATGGCAGCGCGCCGCCGCTCCCCTCAAAGGCCCAACTCCAATAAGTGGGCCACTTTTCGGCGAGCCCTCTCTCCTCTCAGGGTCTGACGCGCCCGCGCCTCTTTTCTCTCTCTCTCTCTCTCTCTCTCTCTCTCTATTTCTCTGTCTCTCTCTCTCTCTCTCTCTCTCTCTGTCTCTCTCTCTCTCTCTCTCTCTCTCTGTCTCTCTGTCTCTCTCTCTCTCGCTCTCGCTCTCTCTCTCTCTCTCTCTGTCTCTGTCTCTGTCTCTGTCTCTCTCTCTCTCTCTCTCTCTGTCTCTCTCTCTCTCTGTCTCTCTGTCTCTCTCTCTCTCTCTGTCTCTCTCTCTGTCTCTGTCTCTCTCTCTCTCTCTCTCTCTCTCTCTCTCTCTCCGGTGTTGTGTTGCTGCTCGTCTGAACATTCAACGGTGGTTAGGAAAGACGCGCGGAATGGGAAAATGTGCCGGGTGGGAAAGGTGTTCCGCGCAGAGGTTTCACCCGAGCATGCTGGGAACGAGTCTCACATCGCCTCGTGCATTATTCACTCCTGTCCTACCACTGGTCTGTTGTGTTGTGCATGAGACAAAATGGCAGGCTCAGTAAAAGAAAACAGAAAAAACAGCTGTAGGAATTCAATTTGCCAGAGCTGGTGGTGAACACCAGTGAATAGGAAAAGACGAGTGAGTTCCCTAATCCCAGAGACCTAACATCAGTTCTGTGTGCCTGTCTGCTGCTGCCTCTCAGACCCCCACCCCCCCACCCCCACCCCCCACCAGTCTCCGGCTCTGAGTGGAGGAATGAGGTGTGGGGACTGCTGGCTCTCTGGGCCCCCCTACAGCAAGCCCACGTGCTTGGAATGAACAAGTCCGACCCGCCGACCTCCTGTGGGTGCCACGCTGTTCAGAAAACAAACACAAGCAGCCTTAGTATGGAGGATAAGTTTGAAGGAGAGAGGGAGAGAGAGAGATAGGGAGGTGGGGCTGTAGGAGAAAAAGGAAAGAGAAAGGGAATGCATCCGCTGAAGACAAAAGGGGAGAGGCACGTGCATCGCTCTCGCTCTCTCTCTCTCTCTCTCTCGCTCTGGCTCTCATGTACCAAAACCACAGAAAGCTTATTCGACTCCGGAACACGACAACATCCCCCCCCCCCCGTTGCAGAGTGTGTCTCTCAGCCAAGGTCAGGCCCCCCTGCTACCTCCACACGGCAATCATCTCTCAGGTGGGCCCGCTGCTGATTGAGATCCAATCATTGGGCTCCCGTTGGTCGGCTGAACACACAGCGGCCCCAAGGCAGCGTTCAGAGAGGGGGGGGTGCGGCGCTAAGCCCCAAGAAGGGCTTAGAACTCAGCTCCCCCAGCGTTGGATTGGTGCCGTGTGGGCAGGGGGTCTGGAGGAGCTCACACAAGCCTCAGACTTTTCCCAGAGTACGCCGGCTCTTCCCCGGTGCTTCCCGGGCTCTGGGTTCCTCCGCCGGATGGTTTCCCTTCGTGCCCTCAGGGTTTGTCCGTGGTTTCTTTCGGTATCTGGTCCCATCGGGGCTTCGGAAGGTTTAACTCCGGGCCCACCGAATGCATTCCTGTTCAAACTTGGGAGTGCTGTCTATCTCTATCACCACAAATCAGACTTGTGCTGACTCCAGGACTCCCGACTGTCACACGTTCGCGGAAAAAAACGCCGCAGTCAGCTCGCACGAGAGCGGGGCCGGCTTATAATTGGCCACGAGCGGAACGTTGCGGCGCGTATGGCTCCTGCGGTGCCGAGGCTGTGATGTCAGCAGAACGGGGGCGAGGGGGGGGGTTTGACACAGCAGGGACTCTGCTGCAGCGCCAGCCCTCCAGCAGCAAGACTGCCGCCGCCACCGCTAAACCGGCAGCAGGGACACGCTCCCCGGAGGAGAGAGGCCCGTGCAATTTGCTTTATTTCCCATGGCAGGAACGCGGCTGCCGACTCCAAATGAGCCGTTGAACCCGCGTGCCGGTCTCCTCGTGGTGCGATCAGGGAAGGCAGAAAGGGAAGGGGTTAGGATGTGTGTGCCACGTCGGGGCAATCAACTGCGTCTGGCGGTCTCACTTTTTCTGGTAATGGAACATTTTGAAATTGCGTGGCGGGGTAGCGACAGTGTTATCCACCTTTGGAACAATGGCGGAAAATGTCTGGCACCACTAAGTCATAGCTACGGATAACCTTCCCTCCCCGTGGAGAGAGGAGCGTGCGCGCGTACGTAATTAGCCGCGCTCCGCCACCTTATCAGGCCGCTGACAAGTCCCTCTCCGCTGTGATTGTTTCATTACACAATTAAACGATTTAGCTGTTTTAACTTGAGAGAAAACAGACCCCCCCCCCTGCGGGAACCATGGGAAATGGCCGGGGACCAATACATTAGCGTAATGAAATGGCTTCATATTTACGAGATGTAAAACAGAGGGCCAGCGTTCTTTATTTCTCAGGCCCCAGCATCTGGTAGGTTTGGTTTTCTGTTTCAAATTGGGCCGGAGTGTGCGCCCAGACACATTCCCACCGAAAACAACAGTTTGCTGTGGTTTGGTTCCAGGCCGGACAGCCAGACAGCCACACAGCCAGACAGCCACACAGACAGACACACCGCGCCCTGGGGCCAGGTGACATGTGGTGTCAGCGGTGGGCAGCACGTGTCAGCCGGGGCAACCCTGCAGCCCAGACATGATGGCCTGGGGTGCATGTGATTAACGTGACTGACGGTCCGCACGGCGGCAGAGGCAGAGGCCGAGCTGTCTCCACCGGCACACGCAGCTCTGCAGCGGCAGCGGCCTCGTCCGACCAGGCTAATTAAAAAAACCCGGGCAGGGTGTTTCTCTTTTCGTTCAGGGAGACCTTGGCAGGAAAAGCCTTGTTTGTTGCTCCTCTCACG
>JAVQIZ010104570.1:0-12747 GCA_036023535.2 Galaxias brevipinnis | reverse complement strand
GCAGCAGTGTCTCATTATTACCCTCTCTGCCCCCCTAGGTACCGGGCAGAGGGCCCCCCTCCAGGCAGCAGTGTCTCATTATTACCCTCTCTGCCCCCCTAGGTACCGGGCAGAGGGCCCCCCTCCAGGCAGCAGTGTGGTGGGCCGCCCTAAAGGCCAGGGCCAGACCCTGGACACCTTCCTGGACCGCAGGAAGAAGGAGGCCAACAAGAGCCGGGGAGCCAATCACAACCGCCGCTCCATGGCCGACCGCAAGAGGAACAAAGGAATGATCCCCTCCTGAGCAGGGACAGGCGCTCTGTGTCCCCCAGGGGCGGGGTCAGGACCTAGTGATGACCTTTGTTCTTACCCTCGGAGGTGGGGTCGAATTATTGGCCCCTCCCCCTGGTGATGTGCCTGTGAGGGGGCGGAGTCAATTAGGCTGGTACATACAGGCCTGCACGGTTTTGAAAGTACAGAAATGCTAGTTTTTCCATTTTTATATTGTGAAGATATATATATATATACAGTATATATATTGTTTGATACAACAATAGCAAACGTTTGTTCCTCTTCTTAGCCTGAAGTCTTGAAGCAGTTTGACCCTGTTTGGTTTCTGGACTGATTCAAACCACAGGAGACCATTTAACAAATCACTTTATTATTTAGATCCAGAGTGAGGGACTCCCCTACATGAAGGAGGTGAGGGGAGACAGACACACACACACACACACACACACCTGGAGGGGGGAGGAGCAGTGTCACAGCTGTAGGCTCTAGATCAGCTATACTGTCTGTAGAGTTGATGTTTCTAAAAGCGACATTTACATACACAAAACAAATCACATTCAAATCCATTTTGGAGGGGTGGGGGGGTGGGGTTCTTCTTCAAACAAAAATAAAATATGAACTGCCATCAAAACACGGTTTGTGGATGTGATTGCTTGGCGCTTCTCTTTAGCCCTGTCTTATGTTGAAGCATTGAAGCTGTGGCTCTCACAAAGAGCCTTCACATTTAGAGTTAAACACTGAACATATCCTGGCTCTTCTGGAGGGTTTAGGAATAGTTAGTTCCTAGACAAGTCTGTCTAGCGGAGTCGCTGGGTGTTTAGACGCCAACACCTTTTCCTAATCAACATTACGTACTGAAGAGGTCTGTAAAGACTTTAAAACCGAAGTTGGGACTTCGACATGGGATAACTGGTTTTTCAAAGTGATTTCAGTGTCTCAGTAGCTCTTGGTCTGAGCAGTGCTGTAGGACTTGTGCCAGGAAACAGGTTACATCACATGGTACTAGCAATTATAACTGAAATATTTACATCACATGCTACTCGCTATTATAACCGAAATAGTTATACACATAATGACTTAGCAAGGCTTAGTTACAGGATAAATAAAATAAAATAAACTTTTTAACAAGACAGCTGTTAAACAGCACATTAGCTTCAGGATTACGGATTGTCTTTCCTAAGTGAGAATGCGTTTTATTCATGTCAAACTAAGTACTTTTTATTTGGTGGTCAAAGACGTTTAGTGTGTTAATGTGTTAAGTCACAGCAGAAATAACATTTAAAATAGGATCACCATGGAAACTAGGATGTGTGTTAAAAGGACGTCATTGTATCCCGGATGATTTGTAACATCAAGCATTGAAGGTCCATGCAAACCAAAAAAATCACTTTGTAAATATCCATTCCTCATGTCTTTTACATCGTAACATTTCTTTGCTGCATCCCGAAGATTATTTGTGGACTAAACCATCAAACATCGCGTCAGTAACACTGCTGCTCCATCAAACACCTGTAAGGAACACTGCTGCTCCATCAAACATCTGTGAGGAACACTGCTGCTCCATCAAACATCTGTCATGTCAGATCAGCTTGTTGTTGTGGAAGACCCACCTCTGAAAGGGTCTGTGGTTATAGGTGTTTCTACAGAGTATTAGGGTTTAGGGTTAGGATGTGTGGGCCTTACAGAACCCTAGTCTTAGGGTTAGGGTCTGTTTACAGAGTATGAGGGTTAGGATGTGTGGGCCTTTACAGAACCCTAGGGTTAGGGTCTGTTTACAGAGTATTAGGGTTAGGATGTGTGGGCCTTACAGAACCCTAGTGGTAGGATTAGGGTCTGTTTCCACAGCATTTGGAAGTGCACAGAGGTTAGGGTTCGGGTTAGGGTCTGTTTCCACAGCGTTTGGAAGAGCACAGAGGTCAGGGTTCGGGTTAGGGCCTGTTTCCACAGCGTTGGAAGTGCACAGAGGTCAGGGTTCGGGTCAGGGTCTGTTTCCACAGGGTTTGGAAGAGCTCAGGGGAAGCGGCCCAGGGCTTTGCTACAGTCTGCGGTTCTAGTTTGAGTAGCTACCAAGAAAAACACAGAGTCCCATGAGGCTATGCTTCGTGACATCATCCTACCAGGAAGTGCGCCTACCGTTTGGACCACGGTAACAAGACAGGTACAGTACATCTGAAGGATCGGTTGGGTTTTACAGAACCACAAAGTTCACGTTAAAAAGCTGCAGTAGGATTGGTTGTTCCCGAAAAGGTCAGGGTTCAAAACAAACACGGTCCCATTGGCTGATTCGATGCAGAGTGGAAGTAGGTGGTGAGGTTGCCTGAGACAAGACGCAGTATGTCCAAAGGGGGTTACCATGGCTACCGTTAACTGTCCCTGCGGAGGTTACCTGTTGGAACACAGACAGGAAGTTAACCGGAGGTCGCTCTGATGATCTCAGTCTTTATAGGTGAGTGTGTGTGTCCGAGAGAGACACAGACAAACCTAATGAGCAGGCTGTGTTTACACAGATGACAGGTGTGCGTGAGAGAGAGACTTACCGAGGATGTGTGTGTGAGTGTGTGTGTGTGTGTATGTGTGTGTGAGAGAGAGACAGACTTGCTGAGGGTGTTGCGTTTACACAGAGGACAGGTGTGTGTGTGTGTGTGTGTATAAGAGAGAGAGACTTACTGTGGGCAGGTGTGTGTGTGTGTGTGAGAGAGAGAGAGAGACTTACTGAGGGCATGTGGGCAGGTGTGTGTGTGTGAGAGAGAGAGGGAGAGAGAGAGAGACAGACTTACTGAGGGCGTTGCGTTTGCACAGAGGACAGGTGTGCTGGAGTACCAGCCAGGGGTCAACACAGTCCCTGTGGAACTCATGGAGACACGGCAGCACGCGCAGACACTGCAACACACACACACACACACACACACACACACACACACACACACACACACACACACACACACACACACACACAGAGCGACACAGGTGAGCTAGTGAAATGCACTAATCTCATCTACACACAGCAATGCATGAATGAAAAACATATGGACACAAATACTTAGACGAATTGTCTCACTTAACAGTAGGATTATTGGCACACCTAGCCTAGCCCGTCCTAGCCTATCCTATCCATACCTAACCCTACCCTATCCACACTTAGCCTGTTCTAGCCTACCCTATCGTATCCACCCCTAGCCCAGCCTAGCCTAGCATAGCCTATCTACACCTAGCCTAACCTATCCTATCAATACCTAGCCTAGCCTATCCTATGCACTCGTAGCCTAGCCTGTCCCAGCCTATCTACGCATAGCCTGTTCTAGCCTAGCCTATCCATACCTAGCTTGGCATAGCCTATACACACCTAGCCTATCCTGTC
Organism: Galaxias brevipinnis; assembly: GCA_036023535.2. Lineage (NCBI taxonomy): Eukaryota > Metazoa > Chordata > Actinopteri > Galaxiiformes > Galaxiidae > Galaxias > Galaxias brevipinnis. The sequence continues at coordinate 9,119 of JAVQIZ010104570.1, read as the reverse complement.
CTAGCCTAGCCTATAAACACCTAGCCTAGCATGTCCTAGCCTATCCTGTCCTAGCCTAGCCTATGCACACCTAGCCTATCCTGTCCTAGCCTAGCCTATCAACACCTAGCCTAGCCTGTCCTAGCCTAGCCTATCAACACCTACCCTAGCCTGTCCTAGCCTAGCCTATACACACCTAGCCTAGCCGATCCAAGTCCAAGTAAGATGTTGATCCTCTGTGTGGCGAGCATCTGATCTGGTTCTGGCTAAAGAGCTCCAGCCAGACAGACAGGTAGTTAGGCAGTCAGACACACAGACAGGTAGTCAGACACAGACAGGTAGTCAGACAGACAGACAGGTAGTCAGATACACAGGTAGTCAGACCTGGTTCTGGTAAAAGGACTCCAGACAGACAGCACAGTTGTCCGTCTCTGCAGTCTGGTTGTGGTTCTGGTTGTGGTTGTGTTCAGCGTTGGCTTTGGGTTGTCTGTAGGTTCTGGTCTTCAGAGAGGACAGTCTGTTGATGATGTCCTGTTTAGGGTCCGTCTGAAACGCACACAGTGACTGAAAGCGTGTGGCTGGTTGGTTCTTAGGGTTTATCTGTGTCCTGTGTTCTCCTTCACTGCAGCTGAGAGAGCCACTAACTGTCAAATGTCAAACTGTCAAATTTGAGGTAACATAAACAGGAGCCTGTCGCTATGGTAACCTACCTCAAGGTCGTCGTTAAGCTGATTGTCATGGTACTGCCAGCGGGCCTGAACTATGACCCCTGTGCTTAGGATCAGCGCTACCAGTACGACGGTGTTCCACAGCTGCTGAAGATACTTCTGGAAACAACAGAACATCAGCGACTCACTGCCGGGCTCATGGAGGGCTAGGCTTCTATAACACAATGTCAGACATCTTGTTTATACTTTATACCTATTTATATAAGTACTTTAGACACTGGTTTCAATTCATTGTACTGCTGTGGTGTTAACACTGTTGTTCAGCTCCTGCTTGCGTGCGTATATATGTGCGTGTGTGGATGAGAGAGTGTGTGAGAGAGGGGTAAGCAGCAGCCCTACCTGGACCTGTGAGTTAGTCTCCCCGGTGCAGATGACCCCCTGCCACTCTCCGTACACCCCCCCTCTGGAGCGCCCGCAGCTGGACCACAGTGTCAGAGTGGCTCCCTGACCCCCAGGTACAACAATCCACAATACAAACGTGATGCTGATGATCTACTGCTCCTAACCCTAACCCTAACCCCTGACCTAATCCCCCAGGTACAACTATCCACATTCCAAACGTGATGCTTATGATGCAGTTTATATACAGCGTACATAGATAATAGTCTTGGATGTTATAAACTCTTGTGTTGTACCAATCAGTAAAACGACCTACAGGCAGCTGTGAAGACATACTGGTGGATTTATCCTGGATGTACTTTGAATATGCCAAAATACTTGATTCTAGCGGAACCTCTTCTATGTAAATAACAATTATACAAAATAATAATGTAAACAAATAACTATATAACACTTGTGTACATATAACTAAGTGCTGCTTTAAATGAACAAGACATATGTGGGTAGTAAATGTTGATGATGTTGTATAATGATTATATATTGATGAAAGATGCATCATCATGAGTAGCCTGAACTTGGAGCTGTGTCTACCAATCCCATGACAAACAGATGGTTAGTAGTAATACACATATCATTCCTTTGTAATTCAAACAGATGGTTAGCAGTAATACACATATCATTCATTTGTAATTCAAACAGATGGTTAGTAGTAATACACATATCATTCCTTTGTAATTCATTTTCGTTTATAGTTTGTTTAAATTGATTTCCCTTGGGGTCAAGACAGTGCATTCCATTCCAGACTAGTAGAGCTGTTTTGTTTCTGAGCAGGCTGGAATAACACCTTCTTACCAAATTGCCTTGTAGAACCGTCTTGTATGTGATCTTTGCCGTGGCATGCAGACCCCTGTGCAGGAAACACATTCAGTCACTAAACAGCTCAGAACTCTGACCCTGCTGTCTATGAGCACCTCTGAAGTTAGAAGTGACTGTGAGAGGTTAGGGTTAGAGGTCAGAGGTTAGAGGTTAGAGGTTAGGGCTAAGACGCTGGCCGACCTGAGCAGCGCTCCGATGAGTTTGGTGACGTTCTCTGAGGTCTGAATGATGATGACAGGCTTGGAGAGCACCTGAGAGAGATCCATCTGCATGGCAATGGAGAGAGGAGAGAGGGAATCAATACTGCACATGCTACAGTGACTGCATCTTCACTGGCTGTGTGTGTGTGTGTGTGTGTGTCTTACCTCTCTGACAGTATTTTGGTTGAGAGCTAGAATGATGAGTGCGGACGCCCCTAGGACCAAAGCCCTCTTCATCTATGGGACAGAGAAGTGTGTTTGGCATCTTCAGGAACATACTTACTAGATACTTTGTATCTAAATACCTGTCTTCAATCAAATGTATTTCTGTTTCACATCAACAATTATTATTGGCCTGGCTTTGACCTAAAACCTGTGCACAGCTGTTTTACCTTGCTGACCACCGCTGCAGCAAAGGACTCCTGGTTTGAGGTGGAGGCTTGGTTCTCTACCTTAACAGGTACCACGCCTATCCAGGGCTCCTGGTCTGAGGGGGACTCCTCCCCACCCACCGAGGGGTCCTCTTCCAGCAGCTGAACACATCAAGCGCACATCACACAGCATGCGTCAAACAAGACTCCTACAGCACCAATCCACAAGGCAAGCGCATGCGATTAAACGAATAGTTACGCGGACATAACTTTATAATTATGTATTTCATAATACATAACTGTAGTTATGTATTTAATAAAATAAGTACGGTAATTTTCACTGATCAATATTGTAGTTGATTAATCACCAATATAAGTTCCCCTTCCAGATCATGCTCCTCTTGATTGTTTTGTTTCTCAGGGACGTTGTCCCAGCTCGTCTCGAGCACTTCTCCCTGGAGAAGAGCACTGACGGCCCGTGGCTCCGAAAAGAAAACCTCCACAAGCGCAACCTGCTCGCCCGTTACCAGCAGAGCGAACATGAAGGACGGAGCCGAGAAGAGAAATGCCACGCACGAATAGCACCAGCCACAGCTTGAAGCCATCGCAATAAGCAGGACAAAAAATAAATAAATATATAACAATAGCAATAAATAATGTTTAACAGCTGTCAATGTCCCATCACTTCAGGAAGACCACTGGTTTATCCGCCTACCGGAAAATGTAAACAAGACAATCTAGCTTCCGGTCTGGACGGGAAAAGGCGTGATCGCGTCACTGGTCTGCAAAAGAAAAAAAAACGTAACTATTTTCACCTGTTTCTGAATGACAGATATATTTACTCATGTTTGCAGAAAAGTTAAGCCAACAGTGCAAAGAAAAACATTATTAAAAATGAGTGATGCGTGCGCGTGTACTTAAATGGGCGTGTCTTCTGGTGTATTTACCATCTCCTGAGTTGTCGGTAGGCAGCAGCCGCACAGCACCGCGTCACACCCGTCAGGAGTGTTGCAGGCTGCGCATTAAGATTAGTTTGTCTTCAGTAAATGTGACCTCGGCTTTAAACGCAGAATATATCCATTCTTTGCAGCTTTGACACGATGAGTGGGAGAGTTGGGGATCTTAGTCCCAAACAGTTGGAGGCTTTGGAACAGGTTTGTTTAGTGATGCTTCCTTATATATATATATAAAAAATCTGTCGCTATACGTCTGTTCAAGTGATGCTGAAATATGACGTTGTGGAATGCTGTTTATTTCAACTTGAGACTTCAACGTAGATCATATCAGTTGCCTGTTTTTGTTGTTTGAAAATTATCATATGACTTTGCATCCTAATCATGGTATCTCCCGGCTGCAGTTGCGTTGAGAGCACTGACTGCACATGATTACGAACGACGATGTAACGCCAGGCTTACGACACGCTTAATACTAATACATTATAAGGTTTCCCTGTTGTTGCACTATTGTTTTGTAGGATATATAGCCTATGTGTATATCATTACTAAGAATCAATCATGTAAGTCATTATTAGTGCTCAGTCATGTTGCTAGTTACTTAAAGAAAGATCAAGATTTGTATCGTCTTTTTCAAGCAAGGTCCTCATGTATCCAACGCTTATTTTCTAGCATTATTAGCCAAGCTTGTCAAATCCGGCGGTTATTAAACGCATTATTTAATTATCAAAATATGCACATTTAGGCATTCTATTTTTGTTAGTTGTAACCAAACAACAACGAGACCACAGTTTGATTCCTTTAACTTCGTTAATAAACTAATAAAGGCTACAGGAGTTGTCAGTAACAAGAGACTGGGAGTATCAAGTGTTGGGATAGGCTGAAAGGTGTCTGCTGGGGGCCAATCAGATAGGACTTAAGAACTACAACAATCCTAAACTTCTCCTTTAGGCAATTCATTATTCAGATTGTGGAAAATGAACTCGTTTGTTTACTTTTAAAAACTAGAGGAGGAGAATGATTATCCTGTATAAAAATACTGCTTGTTTCTATCATGGGATTAGAGTATTTACCTCATTTTGTTAATTTTGAGTTATATTTGTTTTAAAGAGAATGTGTAATTAATTCGGCCCGTGATAGACTGGCGACCTGTCCGGGGTGTACCCCGCCTCTTGCTCTGTTTCGGCTGTGCCGCGACCCTGCATAGGATAAGCGGTATAGCTAATGGATGGATGGATGTAATTAATCCCTCTTTCTCTCCTTCCCTCCCTCCCTCCCTCTGTCTTTCTTTCACTCTGGTTCAGTTTCGAGAGATTGTTCAAGACATTCTTCCTCAACTTCCTGCCCAGCATGACCACTTCCTGTTGCGGTGGCTGCGAGGTGAGTCCCTGCAGACCTCTTCCTGTAGTGTTAATCGTGTCCTGCCCTGATTGGTGGATCTTTATGATGGAGGACAGTTCCAGAAAGGAACAGTGTAATAGGTGGTCTTCAGTTTCTTCCAGAGACGTTCCACTGACAGCTCTCTCCCCTCCACTGACAGCTCTCTCCCCTCTCCCCTCCACTGACAGCTCTCTCCCCTCCACTGACAGCTCTTTACCCTCCACTGTTGATGTGAGCCTCCCTCCCGCCCTCGATTGAAGGCCCGTTGTGATTGGTGCGATCGGTTCAGCACCATCCTCAGACAAATATTTGCTATGGCAACCAGGTGCCAGCTAAATGCTGGGCTGTGTCAATCCCCCCAGCCCCTCTCATGAGGACTGGCGGTCTTGTAAAAGTCTGCTCTAAATAAAATGTTCTCTTGCCGTCTCCTCTCCAGAGGCAGAAACAGATTAGCAAAGTAAGCATCTAAACAAACTGTGTCTGCCGGCTCTGCAAAATGAAGAAGTAGACTATGGGTTTCTAAACCCGTTGTTACGCAAAACAAACTGTCAAAATCTTTTAGGTTGTGGAGTTAAGAAGGAGGGGGATATTTGGTAGCTATGTAGTGTATTGTGCAGTGGTTTGTTTGACATTTGAATCATTAAAGGGGAAAAATAAAAGATGACACAATTGGTTACAGAAATATGGTGAAGCCAACGTTTGCATGTATCAATTCACATTATGCATAAACAATATGGTTATTAGAGAAATAGATGTAGAGCAAAGCTTTAGAAGTATACTGGCTACTGTGTAAAGTCACATGATCTGTCATAATAGATATATGTACAGTCTTCCATGGGTTTCTCTGTGAGAAAGGTGCCTAGGGTTGTGGATGAGGTCATGCGTACTAGATGTGTTATTACATAATGTCATATCTTCAGGTCCATCAGTGGTGATGTGGTAATTTGGTCCGTCGCTCCATCATCTAGACCAAAGTCATTTATTGTCTGATAAGGACAGATAAACGCTTCCTTTGGTCTCTCCCGGTGGGCTGTCGTAAAGAGTCCCCCTGTGGGCTATTGTAAAGAGTCCACCAGTGGGCTGTCATAAAGAGTCCCTCTGTGGGCTGTTGCAAAGAGTCCCCCGTTGGGCTGTCGTAAAGAGTCCCCCTGTGGGCTGTTGTAAAGAGTCCACCAGTGGGCTGTCGTAAAGAGTCCCCCGTTGGGCTGTCGTAAAGAGTCCCCCTGTGGGCTGTCGTAAAGAGTCCCCCTGTGGGCTGTTGTAAAGAGTCCCCCTGTGGGCTGTTGTAAAAAGTCCTCCGGTGGGCTGTCGTAAAGAGTCCCCCGTTGGGCTGTCGTAAAGAGTCCCCGTGTGGGCTGTCGTAAGGAGTCCCCCTGTGGGCTGTCGTAAAGAGTCCCCCTGTCCCTCTCTCCCAAAGGATACTACTCCAAAATACCCGTTGTTGTATTTGGAAGAGACTTTGACTTTCTAGGTAGAATAACTTAAACATAGTCCAGACAGGACATGAGGCCGGCCTGATTGGTTCCATCCTGGAGGAAAGGTGGTTGCCATAGTGACATGGTCTTCATTTGAACTTCCTGTCTATAAAACCCTTTTGTAGAGTGTCAACCTGTGCAGGGCTGTAATCCCTCAGAAGGCTGTGTCTCACGCTAATCTCCCAGTAATCTCATCAGCAGGGGCTTCATGACACAGCAACATCCTTTGTAACCATCTGGTCCACACTGCTACACTATCCACCTGCTTCCTCAAAAGATTTCTAAAATAACAAGGTTCCTTATTCTGGACAGCCTCAATGTTTCTCTGTAGTTCATAACTGACGTGTGTGCGTGTGCGTGTGCGTGTGTGTGTGTGTGTGTGTGTGTGTGTGTGTGTGTGCGTGTGTGTGTGCATGTGTGTTTACGTGTGCTAATCAATAAAGGCCGCACTGTGTCCTACTTGTTGGAATTAAAGGATGTGTGTGTGTGTGTGTGTGTGTGTGTGTGTGTGTGTGAGTGTGTGTGTGTGTGTGTAATATATGCACTGAGCTGTGATATGCCGTGTTAATATGATTCAACAGATGATCAGGGGGTTTCTGATGAGACTCAGAGAGCCAGTGTGTGTTGTCTGTGCTGGGAGTCCCTACCGCTGTCTCTGTATATGGGACTCTGTGGGCTGCGAGGGTAGCCTTGTGTTCCCCAGGCTGTGCTACAAGCACACAGAATAATATTATAATTATGATTATTTTCACAGTAAAAAAAAAAGTATTAATGGTTTTGTGAAGTTCTGAAGATATTGTATATGAAGGTGATGAAAGGCCATTCGGCAGCACAGTTCAAGATTAAGGAAAGGTTTCAGTTGGCTTTTTCACAGAGTGGTTTAGTGCACAGCTAAGCTATTAGCATCCAGGCTAATGATGAGGGGCTGTTACAGTGAGGAGACAGTTTAGATATTAGCATCCAGGCTAATGATGAGGGCCTGTTACAGTGAGGAGACAGTTTAGATAATAGCATCCAGGCTAATGATGAGGGCCTGTTACAGTGATAGGAGACAGTTTAGATATTAGCATCCAGGCTAATGATGAGATCCTTTGACAGTGAGGAGACAGTTTAGATATTAGCATCCAGGCTAATGATGTGGGCCTGTGACAGTAAGGAGACAGTTTAGATATTAGCATCCAGGCTAATGATGAGGGCCTGTGACAGTAAGGAGACAGTTTAGATATTAGCATCCAGGCTAATCATGAGGGCCTGTGACAGAGCAGATGTTCAGATCTGTCCCAGTGTAGAGGGATCTCAGACACATCCGGCTTACTTCTTATATGTGTTAAGCTTTGTCACGGGCTGTGTCTTATTATTATTTTTATAATTATTATTATTATTATTATTATTATTATTATTATTATTATTAGTTTATTATTTATTTTATTTATACAGGGGTAACCGACTGAGACCAGGTCTCTTTTTCAGCAGTGCCCTGGTTAAAGTCAGAATATACTGTATAAATCACAAACAAAAAACAAATAAATAAATGACACGTAGCACAAAACATTTGTTATATATACTGTTTGTATATATAAATATACTGTATGTGTTAATATTTACAATACAGTACAATATTTAAGTTTCAATCAAAACAAGAACGCTCTTCAACTCCCAAATCTTACAATAAACGTTTCAATAACTAAACGGAAACAAACTGCTCTAATTTAAATTCCTGTTGAATTGTGTTCCTTTTATCCGAGGAAAATAATTTTCAAGCTGAAAGTCTTCCTGATAGTACGGTCTTCCTTCAATGCTTCCGTTAGTTTGTTTTTGCCTTGCTATAGAATTCAATAACCAGAAAGGATGGTCTCTCTTCCGAGGGAGAACTGAAGTCTTGTGACGGGAAGTCGGGTGCAATTCTGAGACTGTGACAGGAAGTCGAGGATAACTTAGATGTCATGTGACAGAAAGTTGAGGACAACTCCGATGTCACTGACCTTTACGTGAATGACCTCTTTTTGAATTAGAATCTTATGAGGAACAGCCAGCGTGTGTGTGAGGATAGCTCAGACTCACAGCTCTGTACTGCAACCTTTACATAGAGAGTCTATAGAGACTCAGAGCTCTTTACTGCAGCCTATACAGAGAGAGTCTATCAGAGCTCTTTACTGCAGCCTGTACAGAGAGAGTCTATCAGAGCTCTTTACTGCAGCCTATACAGAGAGAGTCTATCAGAGCTCTTTACTGCAGCCTGTACAGAGAAAGTCTATCAGAGCTCTTTACTGCAGCCGGTACAGAGAGTCTATAGAGAGTTTGGTTCAATGACTGACTCATAAATAACTAGACTATTGTTAAGAAGAACAGAAATGACTGACTATAGGGTGATCCCCTAGCCCCAGCCCCAAACCCCAGCTGGCTGAATAGGGTAATCCCTGGGCACAGCACCTAACCCCAGCTGGCTGAATAGGGTAATCCCTGGGCACAGCACTTAACCCCAGTTGATTGACTATAGGGTAATCCCTGGGCACAGCACCTAACCCCAGCTGATTGACTATAGGGTAATCCCCGGGCACAGCACCTAACCCCAGCTGATTGACTATAGGGTAATCCCCGGGCACAGTACCCAACCCCATCTGATTGACTATAGGGTAATCCCTGGGCACAGCATCTAGCCCCAGCTGATTGACTAAAGGGTAATCCCTGGGCACAGCACCTAGCCCCAGCTGATTGACTAAAGGGTAATCCCTGGGCACAGCACCTAGCCCCAGCTGATTGACTAAAGGGTAATCCCTGGGCACAGTACCCAACCCCATCTGATTGACTATAGGGTAAT
>JAVQIZ010104569.1:0-10515 GCA_036023535.2 Galaxias brevipinnis | reverse complement strand
AAGCCTTTACCCAGCCAATAAGCCTGAGGCATTTACCCAGACAATAAGCCTTAGTCCATTACCCAGCCAATAAGCCTGAGGCCATTACCCAATAAGCCTTAGGCCTTTACCCAGCCAATAAGCCTGAGGCCTTCACCCAATAAGCCTTAGGCCTTTACCCAGCCAATAAGCCTGAGCCCTTTACCCAACCAATAAGCCTTAGGCCTTTACCCAACCAATAAGCCTTAGGCCTTCACCCAGCCAATAAGCCTGAGGCCTTTACCCAATAAGCCTGAGGCCTTTACCCAGCCAATAAGCCTTAGGCCTTTACCCAATAAGCCTTAGGCCTTTAACCAATAAGTCTTAGACGGATCCCCCACCCCCTCACACATTAGCTCTTAGCCACCAGGTCTGGTTCACTCTCTATGACCCTGTCCCAATCCCTCTGTCTCAGTCCTAGACCTTGCCCTCGCTAAAACCTACCGACTGCTGTGGCTGGCAGGAAGCTGTTTATCTGCAGGTCAGTTAGAAGCTTTTAAATGTGTCCTTAACACAGCTTAGCATCTTTTAAACGTGTCCTTAACATGGCTTAGTGTCTTTTAAACGTGTCCTTAACAAGGCTTAACATCTTTTAAACGTGTCCTTAACACGGCTTAGTGTCTTTTAAACGTATCCTTAACAAGGCTTAGCAGCTTTTAAATGTGGTCTTAAGAAGCCTTCGCAGCTTTTAAATGTGTTCTTAACAAGGCTTAGCAGCTTTTAAATGCATTCTTAACAAGGCTTAGCAGCTTTTAAATGTGGTCTTAACAAGCCTTCGCAGCTTTTAAATGTGGTCTTAACAAGCCTTCGCAGCAGGCACTACATAATCCGCAGGGTGCAGCTGCTAGTGGCTCTGGTTACTTTAAAAGTGGGAGCTGATCTAACAGAGTGGGTTAGGGCCCTGGACATAGAGCTAGGAGTAGAAATTATGTGTGTCAGTTTAGTGTGCTGAGTCTAGATTCTACAGTAAGGACAGGATATGTATAATGTGGCTACAATAATAATAATAATTTATTTTTAGTTTTTAGCGCTTTTCTCGAGACACAAATTGGTTGCCAATTAATTACAAAGAACAACGAATGAACCGACAGCTATCAAACACTACACTCAGTCTGAGTGATACCACGGTAGCCAATTTGCGCCAGACTTGCTCACCCCAACATATAACGACAGACTTGCTCACACACAGACCGACAACAGGTGAATTGGCAGTGACTGGTCAGGGCACTGGTAGGAGAATGGAGGATGTTTTTTGATGGTGGGAGGAAACCCACACAAACACAGGGAGAACATGCATACTCCACATGGAAAGGCCATTGGGTCAGGAGGGGTTTGAACCCAGAACCTTCTTGCTTTGAGGCTCCTGTGCTAACCACTGAGCTACCGTGCTGCTATGGTTGTCAAGGCAGCATCACCACCAATAGAATGATCTTTTGTCTTTGTTGCTAGCTAAAAACATATCAAATACAATAAGCCAACAAGTGAAAACAACATAATAAAGAAATGTGCTCCTTAGAATAATTTAAAGGTAATGGATGAAATACTTCTTAACATTATACATTTTGAATAAACAATACCTCCTACCATCCTTTCATGCATGCATGTAGGGTCTTTACATGGGACACAGTTAAAATACTACATAGGTTAATTTCTGTAGAAATACCGAGGTGGACACACCAGGGTAGCTAGTTACTACACAGCTAGACTATTTCTGGTGCTGACCAGCGAAGGCAGCAACTAGTAAAACAAATCCTTATTTGCCACGACCAGTTATATATTTATTAATAGGTTAGTTTCTATACTTTTTATTATGCTGGAGGGAATGCTCCCTTCAAAGTGAAGGGCCTCCATCTATGAAAGGATTAGCAGAATGCTGCTCGACAGGAAAGCAACAACTCCGTATGACCCATTCCTGTGATAAGACAGAGCGCTTTTTAAATTGTCAGGCAAGTAAGTCAAGCATAGGCCAACGGCTGGACATCAACCAAAGTCTGCAGGACTTCAACAACATTCCAGCACAGAGGCGGTGCAGATGAAAGACAAGGGGATAAGGTGGTAAGGCCCAATCAGCCACAAAACATCCGAGGAGAAGACTGTCAGTTAAAAAGTGAAGAGGCCATCAGCCACTGAAAAGAAGGTTTGGGGCTCTATTAACATGAACCTAAAATAGACACCTGAATATGACCGTCTGGGTCCGGACCATATAGCTACAACCAGCAGAGGGAGACAGAAGCACTCCTGGTCTTACTAATTGACATGACTGTACTGCAGATCAGATCATAAAACCATTTGCTAACCAAAGGTCTGTGTACTCACAGTTTTGACTGTGATGAAGTGCGGGGCAGTGTCAAAATGATCTGTAGTTCATAAAAATATATGCCACAACTCTAGAGAAAGTTAATGAAACCCTGTAATACGTAATACAACTCTAAAGATTCCCTCACAAGTCAACAACGTAATACTACGCATCTTCTTTATACCTTTACAATGCATTGTACACATTTACAGTCGTTACAGCCTGTGTTCACAAGAAGACTTTTACCAGAAGGTTTTCATATTGGTACTTGTGTGAACTCATGGAATTGAGGAGGGGAAAACTAAAATCCTAAAGGATTAAGAACATACTGGTTTTCTTTATAAATCAAAATGTTCAAATAAATATTGTATGGATGCCAAAATATAAGAAAATAACATTGACAACTCCAGTCAAGATCCCAGTTCAAAACAAAACATAACAAACACGCAGCACATAGTCTTTAGTGTAGGTTGATATTAGAATTTGTGTCATGAAAATGAAATTTAAGCAAAACTTGTAATTTACTTTAAAAACCGTCCATGCTGTGTGGTTCAGACATGCAGTATATGAGACATTTACGTAATCTTAATATTTTTATCTTCTGACTTTTAATACATATTTTTAGACACACAATGTTTTTATAGATCTATACGATACTGGTTCCGAAAGTAATTTAAGCAATTCATTTCATGTTACATCATCTTAAGAAAAAAAAGGCAACCTAATCTAGTTCCAGGCAGGAAGTTAACTTTAGTCCAACATATTTATGATCTATAATGTTGCCTTAAAATCCAAGTTCAACGACTGTCCACGACCTTAAAATAAATGTCGGGGACTGAGAATGTGTGCATAGTCTACTCATTCTAGCTAGAGGACTTTTGGAGTTGACCTTAAAAAGCCTATTAAAACCTCCATGTTAAACCTTACTGAGTAGCACCCCCAACCTTCCCCCTTAACTCTCCCACCTTTCACCCCTACCCTTCCACTTCAACCAGTCTTTGTAACCAGCCTTGGGTGCTGAGAGTGTGACAGATTTGTGTGTGTGTGTGTGAGAGAGAGAGAGAGATAGAAAGAGAGAGGGGGGGGGCAAAATATTTGGGAGACAGGATTACTGTGGAAGTTTAACTTCTAGAGGTAACAGTCATCCCGAGTGGTCAGCGAACAGTGTAGACCCATAAGGGACATAGTTTTATGGTCATGGTTAAAACTATGTCTGGTTATGTAGTATTGTGGTTATGTGGTAATGTGGTAATGTGGTTATGTAGTAATGTGGCTATGTGGTATTGTGGTAATGTGGTAATGTGGTTATGTAGTAATGTGGTAATGTGGCTATGTGGTAATGTGGTTATGTGGTTATGTGGTTATGTAGAAATGTGGTTATGTGGTATTGTGGTTATGTGGTATTGTGGTTATGTAGTATTGTGGTTATGTGGTTATGTGGTATTGTGGTTATGTGGTAATGTGGTTATGTGGTTATGTAGTAATGTGGTAATGTGGCTATGTGGTATTGTGGTTATGTGGCTATGTAGAAATGTGGTTATGTGGTTAAGTAGCAATGTGGTTATGTGGTAATGTGGTAACCCGTTTGAGGAGCTGGCCTAGTAATATTTTGACCCCTGATTAAAAAGGTATTTATTAATAGGATGGAAAAAAGATGTCATGCTACAAGCATTTCCTTCTGTGGACACTGCTAATATTATATATTGAATACTCAAAATGCTTGGCCATAAAAACAATCCATAGTTGTCTTAAGTGCGTACTCACATCTCTGCCATTGTGTCTGGCAAGTTGGCTGGGATGGCTGTAAGGCCTTTGCCTCTGCAGTCCACGATGTTGTTACTGCAGGTACACACAGCCGGGCAGGCGCCTCCTCCCAGACTGCAGGGCTGCACAGCTGAGCTGTCCATGGGACCTGGGGGAGGGGAGAAAGAGATTTTTGATCATTTGGTATAAATCAGCTCTTCACAAATCATTTAACTGCAAATCTTAAAAATTAGTCAAAAAAACATATCTGGGTGTTTTTTTATAATTTATTCCTGCACAAAAATATGTATTTCTCTGTGTCCCCGTATTTCCAGGAAGACACGCTCCCTAACTTAGAGTTAGATATATGTAATTTTCAAGGCCTGGGAAATGTCATAGTGTGTGGAGATTTTTTCCCTTAAGTTGCTAAAGTTACAGACTTTAATGCAAGAACCAGAACACAGCCTAAACCAAATTAACAGGGAGATCATTTCATCACTGATTAATCAATAACTAATCCTTTTGCTGCTGCCTTCAGAAACAACTATGATGGTGTGATGAACAAGAATGGAAGGGACTTGCTCCAGCTCTGTAGAAGCCTGGGTTTGCATTGTCAATGGTTATGGATTCTTTAGGGAGATATACATATTCTTCTCTGCTTGGCAATAGCACAGTTGACTACATGTTAACAGTTATGGATTCATATTCTGTCAGTGCCTTCACAGTAAAGGTGCTATCCTCTCTATCTGATCTCAGTCAAATTACTTTGTTCATTAAAAGAACAGGCAAAAGTGTAAATATTTATAATAAGCCATGGGAACTGTACGACCTGCCTAGGCTACATAGGCTGATGACAGCACAGAGAAGTGGGAGGTGGCTATGTTAAATAAAGATATTCAGTCACTTTTAGACACATGAAATGTTAGAATATAGTAATGAGACATGTCAACTGGAGAATCATAAGGAAATTGTTAGGGGATTGACCTGGAGCCCGCTGAACTTTCAAGGATTCTTATATGATAAATGTGATATATGCATGTTTATATGCATGTGAATATCAAAATAAGACTGGGAGAGCCTGAAGTGCATCTCACCTGAGCAAGTGAACTCGTGTTTCTGGATCTCGGCCACGTTAAGTCCTCGTAGCGGCACAGGTGCGGTGCACTGGGTAAACAGACCAATGGTAGGCCTCTGCCTCAACCATTGGGCCAACCAGGACAGGTGACAGTCACAGTTTAAAGTGTTGGAATGGAGACGGCTGAATTAAGGGAAAAGAAGGTTGAAAAAAGAGAGAAGAGCAAGATGGAACAGAGATAGGGAGAGGTGTAAAGACAGAGAAAGATGGAGGAGAGAAAGAGAGGAAGGATATATTTGCTGTGCCTCCAGAACCAGCTTAAGTGTGCAAGCAATTAGAAAAAACTGTAACATAGCTGTTTGTGTGTGTGTGTGTGTGTGTGTGTGTGTGTGTGTGTGTGTGTTAGCTACTTACAAAGTTCGCAGCTTGGGCATGTGGTTGAAGCTAGACACTGGGATGCTGCTGATGTTGTTGTTATTCAGGGTTCTGTAGAGGAGATGGAAACAGTCACACCAAATCCCCTCATTCATTTATAACTTATCTTCACTAGTGCCAGATTGACCCTTGTCTTGTCCATTTGTTGAATATTCTATTTCCACCCTCAGTCACTCTCTACCTTCTCTCAATGACATTTAACAGAATACACCTATGTTGCACTAGATTATAAATATATATAAATATATATATATATATATAATGCACACGTATAATACACATGCGTGTGCTTGTCTGTTCAATTAATTTAAGCAATGAGAAAATAAAGAAAATTGCTGAATACACATAAACGTATTAGATACTCACAGGACTTCCAGGCCTCTGAGAGCTCGGAAAGCACCATCCTCGATGCAACTGATGTGATTTTTATCCAGCTGACTGATGCAATACAAAAGATGCAGAATTTAATAACACGCACATATATGCACACCAGCACAGTAAAGTTGTCCCCCCCCCCTCCCCCAGCTAACCTTGAGTGGTTTAAATTACTGCGGGGGTACTTTACAGCCCTGATGCACACAAGAAACATTTGTCCGTACATTCTTTCAAAAATAGAAATGTTAATAGTCACTAAAAAGGATTTGTGCAAGATGGACGGCCCATTCCCTCACTTTGAGCCGGACCTCCATCACACACAGACAATGTGTGACGATAGACTACAAATAGGGCCATTCATGTAAATTGCTCTTACCAACTTAGATCGCTGGTAAAAGCAAGCAGTTTATTTAATGGGTCACATATATCCGTCTCTCCCAGATTCTGCTTTTATAAAACTGGGAGATTTTAGGATAATCTTTGCTCTGAAAATCATGAATGTATTTATTACCTCCGTTCTTCTCCTCATAACAACCTATCTATGATACCACTGGGCAGTGACTCACAGGTTCTTAATGTCCGTAGCTCCTCTGAAGGCTTTCCTGGGAATGGACTGGATGAAGTTCTCGCTCAGGTCTCTAAGGAGGCATCAACGAGAACAACAGATTAGCGTTAAACTTTTAGAATACGTCAATAAATTAACTTTGATTTGTACATATTATAGGCATCAACGGAACAACATTATTGCCTAATGTGACCATACATATTCTCTTTTCACATGAATCTAACAATCAGTAAATACACATTTCATACCAACACAATTGGCAGCACAGTTACTTCACACTTGGGTTCCAAAGCAGTTACTGGGGCATTTCATGATTAATTAGATGGACTAGGTAAATTGAAAATATTTGCAATACAAAACAATAACCCAACTTTTCTCTGACTCATAATCTTTTGGGTTTTTTGGGCCATCCAAGTTTATCCTCCATTTAATAAAAAATGTATTTCAGTCACTCAACTGTAAATATACATACACACAAATAAGAACGTAAGAATAACAATACATCACAAAATATCAATGATATAATTAAAGCGGCTTGATGCAACTTTTTTGTATTAACGGATTATCAAAACCTTTCTACAGTTTGCACATTGTAATGTCTATGAGAGAATGAAAAAATCGCCGTTCAGATAAGTTCTCTTGAAGTCTCAATATGTACCGCTCATTTTGTTTGCCACCGGTTACAATCTCCTGCAAAACTGTGACGAATTGCTTTATGGCACAAGGAAGTGTGTCACTAAATTAGAAAGATAATTACTTGGAGTATAGTCGTTGATCATGAGCATTCTGCATGTCTTATTTGCAACGGTTAGGTAAAATAATTAAACTAAGCAAACGGTAGGGGTTCCCAAAACGATACACTACATACAGCAGCTTTAAATTATATAAGATATGCAGGAACATATTTGATACCCTATCAAAAACATCTGAAAAATTATTTTGAAAGGTTAGCTGGCTGACAGGTTAATGTTATCTAGCAAGCTAGCTAGCAACTAAAGACAATAGCAGGCAAGCTAAAGTAAACCCAACATGGGTACTTTCTCTGTTGTAATCATGCCCATTACTTTACAGCACTGAGAAAACAAAGTCTGTGCTGTGCTGCTAACATTAACAAGTTGTGTTTCAAGGTTAAAGCTGCAAGTGCATCCTCTTTGATGTTGAATTTTGGATAAAAAGCTTTTTCAAGACAGGTGAGGAGTGAGAGCTTGAACAGCAGGAAAAAGGGGGAGGGGCCTCGTAGGGAGGAGAGGGTGAGGAAACACAAGTGGCCATGGTTTAATTACCAGGCCTCTGTTTGTTGTTTAAATTGTGGGTTAACCTCATTCAGAGAGTGGGCTGGCTATTGCTTAGCTCTTAGACGCACACACACACACAGACGCCTCCCTGGGAATGCTAGGCCCTTGCCAAGCTTTCATACAGTCACACACACACACACACACACACACACACACACACATATATAGAGAGAAACACATAGCAGTGTAAATAGATGTAAACAGAGTGCTTATGTCACCTACTCCCTACAAGCACGCACGCACGCACACACAATAATGTGGTCAAAATCACCAGAGCTTGCACACCCCTAAAATCACACTTCACCAATACACTTGAACATGTTCTGCATCTGAAATCTAGAATAGAGAATTCCCTGTAAGAGACTAAGAGCCTCACATTGCCTAGAATTATACTACTACTCATTAAATATTACTGGGTTTGTCTAATTATCTTAACATTGTATTCTAACCATAGACATTAACTCACAAGCACGCACAAACAAACACACAATTAGCCGCAAACAGAAAGTTAAAGGAGCAATCACACAAGCAGAAACAGCTCCCAGCTGTACCTCCTGATACTTGGAGTTCGTAAGTTTGATGTCCTTGGCAGATTTGAAGAATTATTGGGCACCATGCAACAAAAACATCAATATAAGCCTCACAGAAAGAGAATTCTGAATGTGTTTATTGTCAACTTCATTTTTAGAAACACCTAAAATCCAATCCAAAGAGTTCTATACCAGCTCTTACAAAATCTTTTTGTCACCAGCTTTCTAGGGCCTCATTGGAACTAATCCAAACTATGTAGCCTAATGCCAAACTGCATAATTATGTAAATAACAAATATTCCAATAGACCCAACAATTTTATTAAGGCATCTTTGAACACAATAAAACCATCTGCAGGGCTTGCAATCTGACAAATATTATGATTTAAAAACACAATGGCATGGATACACTAAAGGTTGCTGTAGTACTACAAAGGTGTTGATAGAAACTGTTTATGCTTTCTCCCATTGACAGGGGGATCATGTCTCTGAGTGTATGCATGCGTGGAATAAGTATTATAATATAATAAAACAATAATGACAAAAAATGTCTTACTTCATACTACTGAACACAAAATCATTTTTGAAAGTATTCATCCACATATTAAAGATTTTCCCACTTACTGTTGAACCCTAAAACATCTATCACTCAAACACACAAACACACACACACACACACACACACGGTGCTCACACATTTAGTATTGACGACTCTCCTTTGCCACTACAAGTCATACTCATAAAAAAGGCTCTCACACCAATTATTAAAGCCTCTTGTATGCATTACCAACTGAAAGGACTCATACTTTCCCTACTAAAACATTTCAACCAGTTTTGTAAAAGGCTTACTTAATTTCTTCCCTAAAAATGGGCTGTTATTAATTCCCCTACAACACCCACAGAAAAATGTCCACTCATACTTGCCAATGTAAATCAAAGTAAATGCAACCCCTCTAACAAAATAAAGCAGTGGACTTGAATGAGATATATATTGATGCGCCCTTTAGCTGCAGGCCTAGCGTCGAAGGCAGTATAAAAGCTGTGTGGTTGGTGAGAAGAGACAGATAGAGACCTTTTAGAGAAAGACAAAGGGATATGTATGTGCACATGCTGTCCATGGGTGTGACATAGACAGGGAGACAGGCCTTTCAGAATGTGAAAGGCTTAGTGTTAGGGTTAGGGTTAGGGATAGGCTTAGTGTTGGGGTTAGGGTTAGGGTTAGGCTTAGTGTTAGGGTTAGGCTTAGTGTTATGGTTAGGGTTAGTGTTACTATGTAAGACCCCAGCAGAGGCAGGAAATCAGCACACTTCACTTCCTTAATCCCGTTAGCACGCTCTAATACCATTTAGAAGGAATTCTACATGCTTCCAATTGTAGAGGCATTTGATTGGATTAAACTTTCGGTTTGTGGGGGGTCGCGTTCAGTTGGAAAGGACATGGTCAAACTGTCGTAAAAAATAATTTTTCTTTGTTTTTTTCTTTTCTCTCTTAGTGAATCACAAACCTGTGAAATTAAAAAACTCTCTTCAAACTTCTGTCCATCTAGGATAGTTTTCTTCTCTTTCTTCCTGGCTCCTTTGCCTATCAGTTACACAATATGTCACAATTAGATTATAAGTCAGAGTTTATCAAATTAAATGTGAAAGATGATGAATAAACTTTATCTTCAGACTACTTTGTCAACTTTGCATGTAGACTTGTGTGGTAATTTTACACGTTCTTTTTAATTAGAAGGTCCTTATGAAGGCCCCTAATACTTGAATATTGTAAAAAAAAAAAAACGTTTTGGCATTGGTCCTGTAAAGTCCTACAACTATTTCTTGAAAGCAATTAATGTTGGTATGTTTTCCACCAAAACAGGGCGCAGCCTAGACAAACAAGGCTGATGACACTGAACTCTTTGTAGAACCTCTTAGAGCGCTACAGCCTGTCTCTCTCCCCCAGCAGGTCACTGATATACCAGCACAGGACAAATTATTCAACCTCAAAGTGAAACCGTAGTTAACCATAAATGCTATTTGTGTTCCATTTACAAACGATAACATTATTTAACAACATAACTTAATTAGTCATGATCATAGATGTAGGTCTATAGGTGAGCATGTATTCTCAGGGTATTTCTATATATACTGTCTAATCTCAGGGTATTTCTATATATATATATAATCTCAGGGTATTTCTAAA
>JAVQIZ010104567.1:0-15981 GCA_036023535.2 Galaxias brevipinnis | reverse complement strand
CTGTGTCTGTCTGGTGGCCTGTGTCAAAGCACTCATGGGCTGCCTTTCAGGAGCAGCAGTTCAGGCAACACTTGTCCTCCCTAGCAAGGAGGATCCAGCATTCAGGATGGGAATTTACCCATTTCTGACTGATGGTTTTGACATATCGGATAACTGATATGTTTTCTTGGACTAGTATGCCATGCCGAGTTGATGTCAAGATCGTCTATGATTAGAGGTCGGGGTCTTGCATTTTTTTACCCCAAAAGGGTTTTTGCTGTCCCTTCGGTCTGTGGATACTAGTTTAGGTTTTTTTCCTTAGAAATTAATAAAACTGTTTGATTCAGTACTTTGAAATGACTAAAAATGTTTTGATTGATTCTCATGTTAGTGATTAACTTAAGAGTAGTGAGTTTCATGTTTGATTCTCAGTCATGATTATTGAAGTTATTGATTTCATATTTTGATTTTAATATGTAATTTTTGTATACCGGTCAAGGTGGGGCCTTCGCCATGATCTTCCCCTCAGAGACCTGCAGAGTTGAACCACTTCCCCTCACGTGACTGCAAGACCCTGTGACACAACACCTGGTGTCCATGCAAATTCGTCTTGTATTGTTGAAGTCTGAGATTTTTTATATTCTCAAAGGGAGGAATGATGTGGCCAAATTTGGGCATCCTAGCGGATGTTCCGGCCTGGGATGTGGTTCAGGGGTGAGGGGATGGTCAGAGTGAAGGCCAGGTCACCAAAGAGACAGTATGTGCCTTTTGGAGACACTGAAGGCTAGAAGTTTGTTTTAAGTCATAACATTAAGTCATGTCTTAGTTTCCTGCGTACGTGTCATTAGATATGCTAATTATGAACATGTGATCCATCTTGTCCAATGGAATGATTGTTTATCTTATAGATCTATATACTCGTTAGAACCTTGTCAACTAATCAGAACTTACCATGTTGTTAGACTGATCTGACTGTAGTATTTTCTCTGTGTACAGACTCTGACTCAGACTCTGTAGTCATCAATAAAATTGTACTTGATCTTTTCATGGTTTCTCCCTCTCATTAATTGGTAATTTTCTGTCATAGATTGAAATTATCCATTACAACAGCCAATCGCTAACAGAAATCAAATTAATTGTATTTCCAATAGTAGCATACTCATGTTCTGCTTTACATTAAAGTTGCAAACAAGTGTCTACATCAAAGGCTAAAATACATAAGAGAATATGTTTTGGTACTCTTGACTATGACTACATTAACGTACATGATAGCAATACCAGTCATAAAACAACATAGAAAATAGTGGTTTATTTGGTTTCTAACTTCCAACTTTCCAAGACGGTTGCTGCTAAGCTGTGGTTTCCACAGCGTTAGATACAATGTGCCTACAACCAAATGGATTGGGGACGTCAAACCACTTGGAACTAAACTCTAAATGACGTGTGGCACCCTGACTGGTTATCCAGAGGTAAGGAGTATGTGTGTGTAGAGGGACAGTGATGTCCAAGCATGGCATTGCCAGAACAATGTGGTAGTCACTCTGAATTATTCTTTATTTAATTTTTTTTAAAAGAAAGCAAAGGGTTCCAAACCTCATGATAAAAGGCAACATATTGAATAGCAAAAAGAAGTATTTAACATTTTTGTCTCGACAAAAAAACAGTATCTAAAAGATTATAACAAAGGTTAGGCTACGTACTATGGTGCCCACTCCCTAGTAGCCAGTATGATGGGGTACCTGCGGTCACTGTAGGGCTCGCCAGGCTGCTGTAGCAGAGCCACGGCCCCGGGTTCCCAGCTGTGTCTCCTCCAGGGGTCCAGGTCGCTGAGGTGGCGCGTGGCGGCAGAGCGCAGGATCACCCCTCCCACCACCGGGGGCGCCGGCGAGCATGGTGGGGACCGGTAGGGGGAGGATGGAGGAGCAGGGGGCGAGGTGGTGGGGGGGCAGGCAGAGGGAGAGCAGGGAGGGGTGCTGGGCATCTGGGAGGGATGAAGGTGGACATCAGCGTGACGACACGGTGACATAGCAGGGACAATACACAGCACTGTGATACAACCAGGGAATGAATGGAGCCAGCCATACCCTGTTAATCAAATTTGAACGTTTGTCGGGACCCATTCTTTAAACAGACCGATGATTATAGCTTCCTCTTCAGGCAGAGGGATGTCATGGCACCTTTACTTTAGCCCTGTGGGACACAAAAGACAACTCACTGAAGTGTTTTTGTCACATGTCAGAATAAAGGTACAATGACAGTGAGATGTATTTTCTGTCAGCTCCACAATGTGCAAATACAGCAAGAATTTTTTTTATAAACAATAAACAAATGTGTGCTCTAGGTTTTAAAATCTCTTGGTGGCATCCTCCTCATATGGAACGTGAACTCTTGGAACAGGGTCTGCTGTCAAAGCTGTTATTTCTGCTAGCTCCAGTGGCTCCAGTCATGTATCACGTATCACAACATATATGGTGTCCCCAGAGAGCAGGCTGATAAAGGGCAGTAAACAGGGTCGTCAAACGACCCACTAAACCAGCCTTTATCAGAGCAGTGTGACTCAGGGCCTTGTCACTGTTCTGTTGCATAGGTCTTCCTCACACATGAAAGCAGATATATTAGACTCGTCCATTACATCGTCTCAATGGGCTTCAGACAGACAATCATTGCTTCCAGCATTTTCTGCCATAAGCTTTTTTCCACAGAATACATGGGAATATTCCTGTCGCTGTTCTAAATGGTTGGAAGTAAATAATTGACTGAAACAGTCAGTGTTTTATAGAGCTCGTCCCCACTTCACACTTTCTCCCCCCATCAGTTAAGATGGAGTAACCGACATGACTGCATCAGGTTTGAGTTCCTTTTATAAAACTTTCATGCTGTCATTATGCTTTAAAAATGCTAAAAATTAGAAGCATGTGTGAACGTGTGTGTATCCACCTACAAGAGCATAATGACATAGCTGAGTGTATCCTGTGCCCTGGCAGTGGGCCACTGTATGGGGATAAACACAGGTTTGCATCATGCACCATACAATCACGCAGTAGGCAAACAACCCTTTAGATAAGGCGGACAGATTAACTCGGGATGGCACCACACCCATCCACACACACCTTGCCAGAAAGGAAGCGACAGAGAGAGTGAGCACAAACCCCTCACAAAGTTTACACAAACCTTCCATAACTTCAGCTTTCCCAACATTTACAAGGTATCCTGTATGTGGCTCTGTGACAAGATTGACAAAACATTCTTGACCGGCCGAAGAGATATCAAAACTCAAACAATTCTTTTTATGTGAAATTGGAATGCTATCAAACATAGCCTGTGTGGTTACAAAAATATTAAAATCTCAAGCACTGGCAGCATCATGACTAGCTCCAACACTGACATGGTGCCGTGACACTGCCAAGACCTGCACTCATTACCCCAACCTTAGCTATGAGCCAAGCACAGCAGTGAAAATTGGACTGCATTTTGGATTTAGTTTCCATCAAATTGTACAGCTTTTTCTGTTGCTAAAAACTCGATGTAGTGTTTGCACTTCACACTGAATTACCATTGTGTTTTTCCGCTCTAAGATCCAGATTTTTTTCTCCTCTACGTGACTAATTTCGTCACACCTGTGTGTTCCGGGTTGCTCTTTAGTCCTCTAGATTTGTCACTCGGTCCTTCGACAGAGGACTCTCTCTGTTTCCGTCCCAAGCTAAGGCCCACAGAACAAACATCTAACACAAATGGGAGCAGGATGAAGGGGCAAGCACTGCGTCATGGCATTGCCAACTCTGAGTTGATGGTTGACTGGATGTGAGTTTGCAATTGTGTGTATGACAGTGGCAGCGTTTTATAAAAATGTAGGTAACAATAGTGTAGCGTATTTTTTTTTAAAGACACAGCCAACTAAGTCTGCTCCATAGACACATTTAAACAAAAAAGGATGTTGTAGTAGAATCATAGTCTACGTGATGTGTGCATTTGTTCACACCCATGTGTATACATGTCCATTGTTTTTTAACAGAAAAGTTGTTTTGTGTCATACAAGATGCCCACACAAGCTTGACAAACCTAATATCCATGGGCACTGAAACCAAATCATAGGCCATTAGGGTTCATATCCATTTGACTTGAAGTTACTAACTGCCTGTTATGTTATTTTTGCTTCTGAGTAAAATGATTACATAGCAAACAAGTAAGGATCGTCTCCGGTCTCTTAATTTGAAACATCAGTATTGTATATCTGTCTTCAGAGGCTGGTGTATAGTGCCCATATAAAATGCAAATCAGTGCGCTCCACTTGTTGTGGTGAACTGCAAAAACAGTACTTGACCAAAAAAATAATCAACTGCTGGACTGCTTGAAGCCATGTGGCTGTAGGATAAGCTAGACCTAACTCCTAACACATATATACAATGACCTCTGGAGGAAAGCAAATGTCCTATACCACATCAAAGACAAACTCCTGCCTGTCACTCACATGATGTCTGCTGTCCTGTTTTTTTCCAATGAGCTTAATACCAATGGGCTTACTACTGTGCCATCACTCCAAACCACTTTACACTAAGACCTTACCATAAACACCCCTCCTCCACCTCTCTCTTTTTCTCTCTCCCTTTTCTTTCTTTTCTTATTCATAATGTTGATATGAATGAGGTCTCAGATACCTCTTTTGACATCCTCTGCAGGGGGGATCTTGGAACAGTGCACTAGCCTGTGGGTGCCAATACTTCCACAGCCTACAGAGCCCAATCCAATGTGCGAACACAGGCTAACACACACACACACACACGCACATGCACACGCACACACACCGAAACACACACGCACACGCACACACGTGTTCAAAGTAGCACTCCTCCTGAAGAGATACATTCACAAGCCAATACAAACAGAAATATATTAGTTTAGCTTTGGGGCAAATACACTGACACAGAAAAGTCGGTCGGTTAGTTTCAAGTGGTAGCTATTACACGGCCCCTATCCCCCATGTTACTGTGTTACTGCTGAACCATTAGACCATAAATGCATGGCGTTGTCTTATCTTTCCAGAGTGATTTAACAAAGATCTTGGTGCAGTGATATTCTATGTTTTAGCAAAGCGGTTTCAAAGAGTTAACTACCTAAACATAATAATTTTCTCCTATCCTCTCTCCAACTTAATGTCATGGTTCTGTTTACCTCTGAGGTGAACAATCATAAAAGATACGGAAAAATAAAGTAAAAAAGTAAAAATACCCAGTCTATTCCATAGAATTTGATGAACTTAGATCAATTAGAAATTATTTGTGAATATTTTTCAATTCAGGAAAACATTGTAGGCTATCAATATGGCCTACAATAACTAGCCTACATGTAAACAAACATTAACAAGCCTACAGTTACTACATTCTGAAAACATTCTTACCTGTCCCCGGTTGTCTCTGGATGCTTGCTTACAAGTGGTAACTCCCTGAAAAGTCTTGTTGTAGAAAATATTTTGTTATTGACCAAATTAACTTGAAACTTCAACAAGCTAGTTAGTATTTCATCGCACTAACCGCTGGAACTTTAATTTTGTCCACTCTATGATGTACCGAAAAAGTTCTGAGAAGAAGCATACTTTAAGTAGGCTACTCTGTCCTTGCCTCTCGAACTGTCAATGACGTGAAATAACAGCTGCCGATTGGATAGGCGTTCTGCAACTCTCTTTTATAAAAGGTATTTTTTATCTTAATTTTATAGGATGACTACCTTTTAGGCTGCTGAATGTTTCGGCGAATTAAAGGTTTAGCAAACGCCATATCGTTGTTGTATACCCACCAAATAATTTCAATTAAAGGGCCATTCTGCCATTTTTTAGTTGAGTTGGATTTTCTAGTCCAGGATCGACTACTTCATTAGTAGGCAGCTCAAACCGAAATCAGCGTTATGGGGACACAATGGAAGCGGTGGAACAAATTGTCTTGTAGCGTTTTAATACCATTTGAATAGACACAAATATCAAGTGTTTGTCTGATTATTTTTTGTCATTCTAGAGTAGTTCTAGTATCACAAAATATAGGTGTTGATATCAATAGCGCTTTTGATAATTTACGGTGCGCTTCCAAAAAGCTTAGGTGTTGTTCTTACTTGATAAAATCCTCAACTTAAGCAGTTTAATTCAAACTGGTGAAACTCTTAAGTACTTCATTAATATACATATTTCTGATTATTTTCATTGGTTTATCGCTATTGCTATAACCTAGAAACATGTCTGGGGTAACACAAATTGTTCTTCATAGCTCAAAGTTAGATCAGAGATATGCAGATAATAATACATTTAATTTATATTTCTAGACACTCAAGGTCACTTTACAAGACATAATATACAGTTAAAACAGTACAATACAATACAGTACAATGATGCAATAAACAGGACAGACACATGGGAATTGAGACAGGGGACATCAATGAACATCACAAGACTACGAGGGTAAAGGGTAAGCAAACACAAAGTGTCAGGCCTCATAACGCTTTTTCAAATAGATTAGCTTTGAGGAGCTTTTTTGAATGTTGTTATTGTGTCAGACAGTTTGAACACCTTGCCTTCAAGCTCACCGGTCCCACTCCTCTGGTCTCTGCCATCATTTACCACCCTCCCAAACTCAACCCCTCCTTTCTCTCTGACTTCTCTGATTATCTGACCCAGCTATGTGCCATCTCACCCTCCATTCTCCTCCTGGGTGATTTTAATTTTCACATGGACAACACTAACTCTAAACCTGCCATAGATTTCCTGGAACTACTACAATGCTTCAACTTTATACAACATATTAACTTCCCCACTCACAGCCGTGGTCAGATGTTGTATTTGGTCAGCTCCACTGGAATTACAATACATCAACTCTCCAGCCTCAACCTCAATATCTCAGCCCACCTAGCAATCATGATGGACATTGACATCCCAATCCCTATCTCCAAAGACAAACGCAAAATAACTTTCAGAAATGTCAAAGCTATGTCTGCCTCAGCACTCTGCCGCTATTGCAAGTAAAATATCTGCCTCCCCTCCCCCACTGTCTGTAAATCCCTCCGATCTGGTAAACTATTATAATGACACTCTCTCCTCCTGTCTTAATCAGCTTGCTCCTATTGAAACAAAAATAGTCTCATTCACGCACTCAGCTCCTTGGTTTACTCCTGAACTCCATCAAATGAAAGCTCGTAAGCGACAGCTCGAAAGACTCTGCAAGAAAACTGGTTTAACAGTCCACTACGAAGCATACACAGACTACCTTTACAAAGATGCTCTCAACACAGCCCTGTCCACCTACTGCTCACTTCTAATACACGCTGGCCCCAAGACCCCAAGGCTCTTCATCCACAATAAACAAACTTCTCAAACCCAAGGACAATACCTCCAATTCATTCACAGTTAAGAAATGCAACTCTTTTCTCTCATTTTTCCAAACAAAAATCGAAACCATCTATAGCAACCTGCCCACCGCCTCTGCCCTCCCCACCTTCCCCCCACCCTCTCTTTACCACTCAGCCCCTCCTGTCAGTTTTCACCAGTGTCCCAAGTAGCACTGCCCAAATTCACAACAGGCATGACGAGCTTCATATGTGTTCAGGATCCACTCCCATCAAATCTTGTCAAGGACTGTCTTCCAGCTATCTCCCCAATCGTCACAGATATCATTAACTCATCCCTCACTTCTGTCTCAGTTCCCCAAACACTCAAACTGGCTGCAGATACCCCCATCCTCAAAAAGCCTGGACTTAATTCTCTTAAGTCATGAGCAATTTCCGGCCCATCTCCAATCTCCCCTTTCTGTAAAAAATACTGGAACGTGTTGTCGTCTCCCAACTCACAGCCCATCTTAGCTCCAACGACCTGTTTGAACCATTTCAATCCGTTTCCGCTCACAACACTGCACAGAAGTCCGAAACAGCCCTCCTCAAAGTCACCAACGACCTTCTCCTTTCCTCAGACGCTGGTCATCTCGTCATTCTCATCCTCCTTGACCTCACTGCAGCTTTCGACACCAGAAACCACACCATTCTTCTCTCACGCCTTGAATCCTTCCTCAAAATCACTGGTACTGCCCTCTCCTGGCTACGGTCGTATCTCACAAACAGACAACAGTTCATATATATCAACAACTGCTCCTCCTCCACTGCTCCTCTGTCCCAAGGCGTCCCCCAGGTTTCGGTGCTTGGTCCTCATCTGTTCATCCTATACATGCTCCCCCTTGGCAACATTATACGTCAATATGGTCTCCGCTTCCACTGCTACGCCGATGACGTCCAACGTTACATCTCCACTACATCCATCACCTCCGCAACTCATCTTACTTTGACCAACTGCCCCTCAGAAATAAAATCATGGATGCAAGCCAACTTCCTCCAACTAAACTGTGACAAATCAGACATGATTATAATCAGTCCCAAATCCCTCACCAAAACTACTTTCAACTTCAACCTCACCATCGATGGCTCCACCCTGTCACCCTCCCCACACATCTGTAACCTTGATGTAACTTTTGACAGCAACCTCACCTTTGAGCGCCACATCAATCAAATCACCAGAACTGCCTTTTTCCACCTCAAAAACATTGCCTGTCTCCGCCCATCACTCTCCTTCTCTACTGCCGAAACATTGACACATGCCTTAATTACTTCCAGAATCGATTACTGCAACAGCATTCTTTATGGCACGTCATCCATACATTTTGTAATTAGGTTAAGACATGTTGCACCATTTTGGGTTGAGTCTCCCTATACTTCCACTTCTTTTGCATAATTCTACTGGTTTTCTGTTATGGCAGCAAACTGTTAACTTTGACTGGAGACAACTGATCAACTGATCTTTACATTAGTCTAAGCCTCAAAGCTAACATCTCAGGCGGATGGAGCCGGTGCCAAAGCAGGACCAAATCTGGACCCTTCCCATCCATAGAGGCCAGGGACCCAGGAACAAGGAGCCTGGACCCAGGCACAGAGAGCTGTGCCTGAAAGACATTCAGAGTCAATTGACAAGGCCTAATTTAGCAACGGAAATGCACCTATATCAATAACCAAACTACTTAAAGAAATAGGGATCTGCGGCAAAGAATTGCGCCAGACCATAAAAGCAGTGTCAGATATGGCAGAAAGAAGTAGCCAGTGGCTGTGGCTGAAAAGTAAATAATCCAAAAGGGGCACAAAAGTAAAGAACATCATGTTGAAACACCAATGAAAGTGTTGAAGCATTCTTTTCAGGACTAAGCTATAAAGATACGTTTAAAAATGCTTATATAATAATCTAGGAGAGTGCAGTCATAAGTCATGAAGTTAGGTTTACACTGTAAAATGTATAAACACTTGGAGTCCGCATTACGGGCCCGAGTTTTCATATTGATTTTAGGGTTACATTTTAAATTTTATCTTTCAGAGATCTGAGCGATCCATGTTTCAAGCCAGCATCTGGAAGTGGGTATAGGATTTTAGTATAAGGTATTTTCGCAAATCATGAAGTTAGGGTTGCGTTGTAAGAGTAATATCCCAACTGTTTGAGCGTTCCATGTTTCAAGCCTGTAGGTGGAAGTAGGTATATAGCATTTGTACCTGTCATGAAGATAGGTTTACATTGTAAGATTAATCTTCCGACTGTCTGAGTGGTCCATGTTTCAAGCCAGCAGTTGGAGGTGTGTATAGGGTAATTCTTCTTTTTGATTATCTGGCCGTGCCGAGAGCGGATATAGAGGGGGGTGGCTTAGAGACGTCATTGCTCACCGTTAAGCCCTCTGGAGGTGTTGTGGGCTCAAATTAACTAAACATCCGGGATGGAGGGTGCCCACTTGAAAACCCCAATGACAGATCTGCTCTCAACCCAAATTCCTGCTAAGTATTGGTTATTTAAGTGCTCATCTTGGAGTATAGCGTAATGGATATTGTGTCCATTGATATAGTGTATCTTAAAAAGCAATTCAACATAATAACTAACTGAATTTAAATGACCAACTGTATTGTAAGAAAAAAAATTGTTTTGCTTAATATAAGCTGGGCAGAAAATTATTTTAAAGCCATTATCGAAGCAAAATGTGAGGAAAAAGTTGAAATGCAATGCAAAGTTTTTTAAAGGAATTTTATTGAAGAGGATTCAAAACAAACTGCTCTAATGTAATGGTTAAAAGTGTTCTCAATATTCATGGCCAGGGGTCAACTATTGGGTGACCGCGACTATACCACCGTTTATAGAAGCAACCCACTTAATTGTTATAATTGTTCCAGTTGTTTGAACATGGAACCCCAACATATATGGTTAGTAGGAAGGTGATGGTTCTTTGGCCACAAAATGAATATCCCCACTGATAGGGGTCATGGGAACCCAAGTGATCATTTGTTGCAGTGTTGAGTCTTCTTTTTGGGAAGCAAAGCATAGCAAAGATTGCATCTTCTACTTTCAAAGTATTAACTGCTATAGAGCTTTAAGAGTTAAGTTGAGAAAAGCAATTATAAATTGCTAAATATGGTTTGATATATTGAATTTGTAATATTAAATCTTAGTGTCAAATGACCTACAGTGAAGAGGCACAACCAGCTCCCACAAGGATGCTTATAAATAACACAATTAGGGTTTGTGTCAGCAATGAAAACTCATGCAAATGTGTTTCCTACATCTATACTCAGAATTGATTAGCTTTATCTATTACATAAAGTATTTTAAAAAATAAAAAAGATTTGATTAGTGCACAAGGAGTGTCAACAACAAAAAATATATTTTTTTAAAAGTTGAATTATATTATACATGCAACATATTTGGTACAGTTGCAAGTAATATACATTACAATACACAATTATATAACAATGCTTTAAATATGTAAAAATAAATGTATATTGGACCAAAAACTGAACAGGCATGGTGCTTCATTATCAATTTAAAATGTCTCCTCCAAAAAGAAATAGGTCTACTAACCTCATACTTGTTGACAGGTCTCAAAAGAGGAAAACAATGTGCTCCGGTAAAACTATTTTTTTTAACTATATCGACATGGTGCATTGAGTTAAATACCTCCCTAAATCAGTAACTTTACCATTATAACAAGCATTGTCACACAGCCATCAGTTGACCTTTACAACAGTACAAGCACTGTAAAAACATGCAATAAAAGACAGTAACACTAAGCTGACTTCTAAGGACAATTCATGCTGAAGTTTCCTCTAGTTTATCCCCTGGAGGGCTTTGGTATGTGAATGTTCCTTAGGGGACTCTTTCACATGCATTTTTGTTTGTCCTCTTAGTTGTGTCATTGCCACCTTCTTTCCACGCCAGGCATTGCGGAAATACGGGTGTATTTTCAGGTTAGGAACATCCTGTTCTATGAAAAAGCCTTGTCGATTTAATTGTAAACAGAGCCAACTCTAAGTTCTTTCAAGCATTTCGGACTCCAACCACCCCAGTCTCACAACCTCTTTACCTCAGGGAAAGGAGTTAGAGGATAAATACTGTGTATATCTACTGTCTCTAGATCACCATTCAGGTCAATAGAACACATATTGGTACTTTGTTTTCCTCTGCTGGTCAAGTCTAAGAACTACTACTGAGCCTTCGGCGAATGAGAGAGGCCGGTTTAGTCTCTGTATCTTCCTGGTCACTTTCACACTGTCTCTGTAGAAGAAAAGAAGACAAGAATCTGATTCCCACATTTATGTAGTGACCTTTAGGATTTTAACTGTCCCTACAAAAATCTGTCTTTAATAAAGTCTTAAGTAAAGTTTTTCCTAGTGTAAGACAATTATACATCAATGTGTAGTGAAAAGAGATTCTGTCTTACCAAATCCTCATCTGGCAATGGAGTGTTCTTACACAGCAGCCTCAACCGTCCAAGGCGGTTACACATCCATACCATATTATAGGACATCTAAAGAGTGTGTGTGTGTGTGTGTGTAAAAGAGTGATAGATATAGATGGGAAGAGAGATAGTTTATCATACATACAGTTCATTACACAGCATACTGGAACATAGGCACAAAACATAAGAGAACTAAAATCGGACTGATGTGCAGTGTCCACAGATATTGAACAGTAGCTAGTGTATTGTAATGTAGTGACGCGCAGTGTTAGTCCCACACTCTAAGGCAAGCTTTCACACTTTACTTGGTATGTAGCTTATGGGACAGAAAAACAAAGTATAGTCATACTCACTTTCCATTTCCTCTTGGCATTGAATCTCTTAAAGTTCTTCATGTTGATGGAAGCCCGGTTTCTGTTGACCACTTGCTTTCGAGTGAGAGGCTAAAACACAAAATAGATGGACATTAATACCTAAACTGTATTACATTGACACCAAAGGAGTGAAGAGTCTATATGGAGCTTATGCTTTATAATAAATCATTTTGAACAAGACCTGTTCTTCCCCTTCATTATGGGGTAAGACCCGCAGTCTTTTTAGTCATGCATTCTACAACTTTGTACAAGGACGTTGTTGTTTGCCCTGTAATGAGCCAGAGACTTCCGCTTGTTTATCTGTTACAGCCATCTGTGGAAGGTAATCACCTTGATCCATGGGTGAAGGAGACATTCCTCAGCTGTCATTCTCTCACTGTAAGGACAGACACAGCAAACATCAAAATCATACAAACTAAGACATTCGGATCCCACTTCCAAAAACACAGGATTTGTTCTTTCCCATGTTGAAATGTCAAAGACAAGAAAATGAAAAAAAAATAACAGGTAAACACATCCATTTTGTAACTTCAGTTAAACTATGAAGGCAGACATAAAGATTAGGCAGTCCTTAGACAAACCACAGGACATGTTTTATTTGATTTAGAGTGGCCAAAATAGTTTCTGACTTTGCTAACACTTTTCTGCATAGTTGACTTGTTTTGTAATAATTAGCATACCTTGTAACAGCTGTGCCTATTTTGGGCTCATTTCAGAGACATCCAATAAGATGTACATTTAAAAAATGGACATCTTTATCTTGTTAATGATTGAGAGTACTTTGGTACTTTGGAGGTTTTCTCCAAAAGCAACTTTATTACAATAGACAAGTTGAGAGTATGAGGGTGAGAGTCATAAAAGGGTCACGACCTATGACCAGTTCAGTATTACTTTGGATCTTTCACCAAGAGTTTCTGGATAAAGTCTTTGGCCATGGCACTGGTCTTGCTGAAGTGTTGCTCGTCAAACTCGTATTGCATGGCGACGATGTTCCTCAATGTCTCTTCGTCAGTATCTCCCTGGAAGGGGGACAACCCGCTCAACCTGGGTTGGGGGGTAGAAGAGGAGGGATATAACATTCTGTTGTGGCTGTCAACACCCATTTACCACAGCAACACGTACGTATGCAGACAAGCATAAACAGACACTGGGCACATGCACACACTCTCTCACACTAAAACAAACAAACACTCACACACAACTTACAGTATGAAGGTGATGACTCCAATACTCCTAGATTGGATACAAACACAGAAAGAAAGTAAGCAGTTTTTCCTCAGCAATGTGTGTTCCAACTATCTTCTTATCTAAAAAGTATTGTTTTGGTGTTGTGATCCTTTATTGCTTAACTGTTTAGAATATCTGTTTAGAAAATGGCTGTTCATGAAGTATTAACTTATTATCTAACTAATTATCACTCTCGTTGCTGTTGTTGTTATTATAATTCGCCTTGGCATCAGCAGACAAGTCAACTACATTGAAGAGTTGAAAAGGAGATGATTCCAGGCACACCTTACACAATCTGAAATAATCCTTGGTTTTTTGGGAAGATCAGAGCAAGCCTACACAAGTCTGAGAAAAGCCTGGGGGGTTCTACTCAACAGAATGGAGGGGGACATTCTTTCCTTAATAAACACCAGAAGGTGTGAGGAGGGAGAGAGGAGGGGAGGACTAGTCAGAGTCATTCTATGTACCTTGATACAAAGCTGTAAATTCATACAGTACGTGTATGTAGAAAGTGTCCACGTTCATCATTGTGTTGAAGAATTTGAGTGTGCTCTATGCGTACCATACACCCTTACCACATGTCTGTAGCTGTGCTCAGAGGGTCAAAGTTGATTACTTCAGGTGCTATAAAGAAGAGAGTAGGGGAGGGGCATATAAAGGAGAGTTAAGAATGTACACGCATATACACAGACACACACTGGATTGCTTTCATTGTGTAGCGAAATATCTAAAAAGCTGACGTTATCACACATAAAATATTTGATAGCAATGGAACTTATCACAACTGCATGTTAAGACACACTATTTTGAACTCAATGGTCAACAATACAATATTGCCTATGTGAGGATGACGATATTAGGACAATGTA
Source organism: Galaxias brevipinnis (assembly GCA_036023535.2). Lineage (NCBI taxonomy): Eukaryota > Metazoa > Chordata > Actinopteri > Galaxiiformes > Galaxiidae > Galaxias > Galaxias brevipinnis. Next base: position 1,746 of record JAVQIZ010104567.1, on the reverse strand, counting down.
GTTAAATGACAGTAAAATCAAGACAAAGTCCTTCAAATCGAATTCAAAGTGCACGTCCATTAAGAATGAACTTGAGACTGTCCAAATGGAATGCAGGCTGAACATGACTGAATATCACTACATAATTTATTAGTAGTACAGCACAAGACAAATGGAGCTTGTGTTCGTCAACACCTTTGACTTGTATTTCCCTTTCCCACCAACACTTCCTGTTTTAACAGTACACATGACACATTACTGGGTCAAACCCTTTCCATGCAAAGCCACTATCACACAGGGTATATTTACTGCGGAACCTCTGCTACCTGCTGCTGTGAAAGACACATTTCTCACAAAAATTACCAGCAATTTAGCCGTAAATTACAGTTGATACTGCAAATCTTGCACTGTGTTGACCTAAGAAAGACTTTGGGTCTTCTACCTTACTGATGCAGACACATGGCTGAGCTACAGTCAACAAACACAATGTAAGCCTTGTATCTAACTCTCCTTTATGGCATTATGGTTATTATCACACTGTGTATTAAGACAAGGCTTAGCCATATAATATAAACAACTGGAGACTTCAAAATCCAACGCTGGTGTCCTAATGAGCTTCGATTGGGTTTTTAAAGTTGTACCTACATCGTTATTAGCCCAGCAGTTCTACTCACGTATGTACTGGGGGGTACCCCCCATGCTTTTGTACTCCTCCCCCTGTTGGAAGTTGTGGGCCATGCCAAAGTCGATGATCTTAATGTTAGGGTGTGGTGCCGCCTTCTCTGACAGCATGATGTTTTCCGGCTGAATGGAAAGGAGATAGGGAAACCATAGAGAGGAGGTCAGGTCAACCATATGCACAATCATGGCACTGGGACTGGGAAAGGAGCAGCCCGCTGGGAACATGCCAATGCACAGGCATGCTGCCTACAAAGGAACCTGTAGGCCATGAATTCTCACACAAAACTAAAAACAAGCAGTGATTACTTAACAATTTGCAAGTTGATATGTCACCAAGCTGATATTTTCTCAATGTGAAATTTTACCTAAATGCAAATCACTCACTTAGTATTGTAAAATGGAGTTTATTTGCTTTATCCACACTATAACTGGCAGTTTGCCCAGTGCTATTATATAGCTATTTATGCCCTACTGAATTACATAAGTAAACCAGTGTCTAACAGGCACCTTCAACCAAAATGGCAACTGTTTTTTTTTGGGGCAATAATAGCATTTTACTTACATTTGGGTACAAATGGCCAATAAAAGTTACCTTAAGGTCAAAGTGCACAATGTGTTTGCTGTGCATGTAGCCCACACCTTCCAGGATCTGCTCCATGAACTCGATAGCTTCACTTTCAGACAGGTTCTCCTTCTCCGCTATGAAGTCAAACAGCTCTCCCCCACTAATACTGAAAGAGGAAGGCGCACTATGACTTATTGCTTTGTACATGACAGTATTTCAGTTACAGAGTTATGAAGGCTTATTCAATTGCATTAAAACGTATTTACGCATGCCATTATGTATAGCTGAGAAAGGTGAATAGCAATATACTGTAGAAGGAAACAAGTCCATTTCTGTTCCATCTCTAATACATATAAAGACAATAAAAAGTATGTGCCCATTCCAGTACAATTTCCTCTACTCTGGGTTGGTAAAAGATGTGTAAAGTGCCAGCACTGGGAAATCAAAGGTCCCATAGTCTCTTCTTATGGGGGGGGGGGGGGGGGGGGGGGGGGGGGGGGGGGGGGGGGGGGGGGGGGGGG
>JAVQIZ010104564.1:0-59611 GCA_036023535.2 Galaxias brevipinnis | reverse complement strand
CCTCTCCCTGCCTCTCCCTCTCCCACTCCCCTTTCTCTCTCTCTCACTCTCACTCTCTCTCTCTCTCTCTTTCTCTCTCTCTCTCTCTCCTTCCTTCTCCCCCTTGTCATGTTCTGTCTCCCTCATGCCCCTTTCTGACTCTCTCCTGGATGAATGCTAAGGTCAAGTGGCTCAGGTAGGTTGGATGGGCTTCGGTGCCCATTGACCGTACAGTGCCCTATAGGTCCCTCCCCCCCCTCTCTCACACATTCCCTCTCCACTCCGTCTCCCCTTCACGCTGGGCTTCCAGTAAGCGCTTGCTAGCGGGTGTCTTTCCCCAGTGGACCTGAAATGGCACCTCCACCCATTCGGACAAGTGATGGGCCATGCTGTGTGAGAATGACAGGCAAAGAAAGGGGCATTTTAAAAGCTTTATAACGTCCCTCTTGAAAATGCGCGACTAGATTAGCCATTGATAAATGGAGGGACATGGTTATGCCAAGAAAAATGGTAATATATATATATGGAAAATGGAACATTGATATGAACTCTGGTCCAATGGGATGCTGTGTAAGTCCAGTGTTTTTAGGAATCATAAAAGCATTAGTGGAATTAGGACCATAATGTACTACGGCAATGGAATCTGCAGGTACTAAACAAAACTGTCACGCGACCATGCCTGTCTCATTGTCAGTGGTGTCTTTGTGTTCGTGAGTGCCTCCATGAGCATGCGTGTCTGTTTGAGGGGTGAGTTTTAATTAGCCGAGCCCAGCCCAGCAGGGGGGAACCTTCTCTGTACCGAGAGCCCCTTCAGCCGGCTGACAGAAATCACAGTGACATCGCCTCCTCCACTCTCAGACACCCCCCTCCCCCTCTGCACTCCCATTTCTCCTTGCCCGCTTTCAGCTCATATCAACACAGCCACCTCCCATGCCATCTCTCTCTTGCCCTCCCTCTCACTCTCTCTCTCTCTCCACCCCCCTCTCTCATGCTCTCTCTCTCTCTCTATATATATATATATATACAGTATATATATATATATATATATATACATATATATATATGTGTGTGTATATATATATATATATACATATGTCTCTCACTCTTTATATGTCCCTCATTCTATCTCTCTCGCTCTCTCTCTATGTCTCTCACTATATCTCTCACCCACTCTTTCTCTCAATGTCTTTCTCTGCCTCTCACTCTCTTACAGCATTAACTAATACACTATTAAAGTGTAGTGAAATCTCAACAGGCCACATTTAAGCTATGTTCAAATTGCAGTTGCTTTGCTTTGACTATTTTATTCATGACATATTTTAATTTAAATTAAGCGGTTCTTAACAATTCTAACCCCCCAAAATGATCCACCATGATCTACGTTGTTATAGTATATATTTGACATATTATTGATATGACTTTATGATCAATAGACTTTATATTCAGTGGACATTATTTAGTGTATTTGTTAGTTCAAGATTGTTTACTTGTGCCATTGTTCCCCCTCAGTTTATGATTGTGCAGGCATGATCATATTTACATCTAAGGCTGCCTGGGACAATGCTTATTAAGGGAGTACTATTCTGTACACAATGTGCCCTAACAAAGATACTGAAGGCTAAGCTTGGGTGTTTCTAAAATGTTAGTTTCTTTGAGTTTTTTTTCAATAACCAGAGCTCCTTTTGCGCTTGAAGTGATTCAACTACTACCAGATTGGGAGAGTCAGTGTTTTTCCTTTTTCTGAAGGACAAGGCCTTTTTGCTTAGGCGTCGAGATGTGTTTTGGAATGGTTCCAGTTTACTTTAATGCAGACCATATGCTCATCATGTTTTCACAGTGAGAAAAGAGGGCAGTATTCATTTCCAAAATATTTGTCTTGCAATATCAACTCCACCCTTAACATTTACAGACTATTTAGTCACAGTGTGTGTGTGTGTGTGTGTGTGATTCAATGGGTGTGATTTAGTGTGGTTTTGCATCAAATAGTAAAATTTGATATTTTCAAAGTGCTTAGCGAAGAAACATTCATGAAAGTCAACTATCATGCTGACAGACCCTGTGGTGATTCGTTGCTTTGTTGTTCATTAATGTTCATCTGGGTCACAGCAAAAACATCAGTGACAGTTGAGAATTTGTGTTGGTGTTTGCAAGTCTATGGGTTTTTAACAGGCATTTGAACAAATAGCAGTTTAGTAACTTTAATGTTTTAGGTATCCGCTAACGGGAACACAACTATTATAAAATATGTATGTTTTATCAGGATATTGTTGTAATTCATGTGTCTTTTAAAGGTAAATCTTCATCGAATTACTCTTTAAATGTTATTTCAATCAGTAAGTCAGTTCATAAAACCATGTGCTTTATATTAGTGTGTATTTAAAGCACATATGCCATCATGGAGACCTTTCACGTTTCACGTTTCAAGTGTCACGGCCCTCTCATGGCCCCATGGGCCTGTAATGAAGCACCCTCCACCTTTCCAGCGGAAATGAAAGACAAACAGAAAGGAGGTTTGTCCAGGATATTAAGTTACCCATTAGGCTAAAGTTTGAGAATTGCTACACTCTTCCAGAGTAGATCCACCCCGCTTAAGTTGGCTCTTTCTCTCGTTCTCGTCTCGCAGTCTCTTTCTTCTCCCCGTCCAAACAGATGGCACCACCATGCCATCTTTTTACGAGTCGTTAGACTTTACTTCTGGGTGAAATGAAGCCTTTCCTTGGGCTTGCTGGCCGCACAGATGTGTATCTTCCCGGTGTTAGGTTTCTGCAGTGTTCCGCAGCCGTTCTCATTCCAGACTGCTTTGAGACGAGACACACATACTGCTGCTACGTTTTATTTAACAGGGCTAAGACAATCACACCTCAGGTCCCATTTATGTGTTTTCCAATCGTCGCCAACATTGTCAGAGCTACTTTAGTGGAAAACCAGCGGCTTGAACCGGTGTTGATCGCTCAGAAGCGAGTAGTTTCCCCCCTAGTAAAAGGGTTTGTCACTGAGCTTGTGCGTGCGTCCCTCTGCTACGTTTTATAGCAGAAACAAATTGTGCCGGTTTTGGAGTTTAGCTTGTGAAGTTAATGTTGGTGCCACTGTTTTGCTCCCGTCCACCATTTTTTATTCATTCCCTGTCTCTCCTGTGTCTATTCCTGGACCCTTTACCTAGGTGCTCATGTGGCTTGACAGCCTAACTGCAGTGTACGTGGCTGCTGGAAAAGAGAAAAGGCTAAGACTTCCCATCAGGTGCCTACCTTGGCTTTGTGTGTGGCGATGTGTGGCATTTAGAATCGGACATGCCATTTACAGAAGTCAGGGGAAGAAGAAGAAAAAGAATCAATGTCGCAATGAATTTATAGTGTAGATTTATAGCGTGATATACAAGATGTGGCATATAAGAGAGCCGTGCCTTCACAGCGGAACGCAGAAGAATAAAGCTCCGAGCCTAACGTTGCAGAATTAAAGAAAGGAAAAAGCGACCTTCTTTTGGCCAGATTGAAGGAATGTAATTTTTTGTGTTTCGTAAACATAGTGCAACATAAATGACAATGAGAAAAAAAAAGATAATACTCATAGCGAACTCGCTATTTTTGTCGATTTCTTTTTCTTTACAGCGGAGTGACGGAGAACAGCGAGGGCCTTTTGTCTATTGTTGCGGCGGTAATGACTGCAGACATTGCCTTAAAAAACAAACATTTCCTGTCAGGCAGAGAGATGCCATCCACTCTATTAACCTCACCACTCGGTTGCACTCCTGACATTGAATAATGTGGAAACACAGGACCCGAAATGGCCCCCCGTTAACAAGCCAATTAAATATCCCCCTACCCAGGTTTAGTTGAGCTGTGATTAAGCCGGAGAGATGCTTGCTGTCTCAGCCATTTTCCCCTTGGTGGTGCTCTGTGGATAGAACAAAGGTATCCGTCGCAGCGTCACCACGACAGTGCGCAGATGTCGTCGAATGCCATTTTGAAAAACCTGCAGTGTTACCATAGGAAGCTTCATTATCCATGAAGTTGTTAGGAAACCACCACTTGTACACAAGAAAGAGTATTCTCCTCAACAATTTTTACTGAAAGTCTACCAAAACATCAGAGGACCACGCTAGGGATCTTCCACAACATAGTGGAACAAAATGTAACCATTACCTATGTATCACCTCTGGGATAGTCACTAGTGTGTGAATGGGAATGAAACAATGGAGCATGTGTAGCGGTGGCGGTATCGCTGCAGGTCTACCCTAAACTCCTTTATGCTCTCCAAGGCCAGGTCTTCTTTGTGACATGTCGTGGTCACGAACACAAGCTGTGTTAAGTCCTCTGCTTTGTAGCGGGGCATAATGCAGCTTATAAGATCAGCCTTTTGGGAACGTTTAATTGCCTGTTCTGGTGTCCCCGTATTTATCTATTTAGCGTTTCATTGTTCACTTGCTATTAGATCGGTTCAGCCGGTGTATTGTTATATCTACAGAACTCTAAAGGAAAACAGTGAAAGGCATGATGTCTTTTTTTTGGGGGGGTTATGTTTTTCGGTTACCTTTTATGGTTTTGTATGATTTTTTTTCCAGTCCTTTACTGTAAAATCTGTATTTGGATGTGCAGATTCTAGAGGGCATTTGAAAGATTTCCATTGTCTTATCTTGTATGCCTTTCAATAGTTTAAATAAATCCATTAGCCTACCAGGTAATCCTTTCCGTGTAGTACAGCTTTCTTTACAGTATTCTCCATAAGATGCCATAATCCTGTCTAAGGCATATGAAGGAGAAAAAGGACGACCACTGCTCTGTGACCTTGATCGTCTTTAATAAGACGATCGTTTTTTTGTCACGAAATGGAATGGCTGAGTACAGAAAGCAGAGGGGCTTTGAAAATCTGTTTTGAATGGCTTATTGCCGACCAAACTCAAACACCGGCTTATCCATCAGTGGTGTTGGAAAATCCCATCGCTGCCCGATGAGGCATGGTCCTCTGGAAGCGCTTGAGCACATGTCAACAGTAATGCTGCCTCCACTGACGTGATTGACATCTCAGTGGCTTGGAATTAATCGGGTGTCTCTCCCCAAATTTCACAGCACACTAGAGTGGAATGGATTGGGACTGGGCAAAATGTTTTCTTTTTTTTCTTATTTTTTAATAGACTGGATTGCGTGAAGAAAGAGGATTCGATTTGGTGTTCGCCAATGAGCAACACACGGAGCTATCACGTTTCATTTGTTGGACAGAGGCCTCTGGATGTGAGGTTTTCCTTGAGGCATTGCCACTGTACTCATGACTGCTTTCCCCTTTAAAGCTTCTCCTCGCCACTGGAATCCAGTCTGGACTTCCCAATTATTCCCACTGAAGGAAAAGCCTACTCTCTGGGCTATTGCTGACCTTTTCCCTGGCTGTTAATGGGACCAGAGTTCCCATTTGGTCCTTCAGGTTTGGCAGGGCCATCATTGGGGGACTTGCACCGACTTGTTTTGCAGCGACCCACAGGACAGGTTTGACGTGGTCCAAACATTTACAATTTTGAGGGGAACACACCATGAAGAACTGGCCTGGCAAGAGAAGTGTAGTGTTATGTGAAAAAAAAAAAAAAAAATCCAAATAAACAGTCTGCTGAACAATATTTGCAGTGTAAGAAGTGGAGTTGCTGTGCTGAAATATTCATGCTAAGCCGTTAGAGATAGCTAGAAGGTCAACATGGAGGAACACATTCAAGCGGTCATTCTCATTTAGATTACAGTCGTTTGGCAGATGCTGTTGTCCAAAGGTGCTACTTCGATGTAATGGTAGCTTTGTGGAATAAAACATGATTTTTTTTTTACCATAGGTTTACAGACGGTAATGTTTTGACTGGTGCAGTGGCGAAAGAAAACACTCCCTCACACGCACACACACCGGCAATAATTCCCTATTGTTTTTCCTGTGACAGGCCAATGAAATGACTTTGGTGGCTGATGTATGTCCACCATACTGCTGCACCTTCATCACAGGAATACTCTGTCCTTTGGCAGTGCACACACATACAAACGCATGCAGACACACATAAACAATAAAAAAATGTCTTCGAGCATTAGTGGTTCATCTTATTACAACCATGATAGCACGTGTGCGTGTGCGTTGTTTGTGTTTGCCTGCAGTAGCAGCTGTTCATCCATCATGGGTGCTGGCTGCGCGCTGCCCTCTCTGAGGAACACGCTGCTATCAGTGTGACATTGTGCTCGTTCTGCCCAAGACAAATAGAGAGGGAGAGCAGGGCGATGCAGCGCTCGCTGCAGCACGCCCAGCCCGGGACCCGCTCGCCACTGACATCCCTACGTCAGTGTGTGTGTGTGGGTGGGTGGGTGGGTGTGTTTGTGCTCTTGTGCACCTGTGTGTACAGTAGGCAAGTTTTTCTGTTCTTTTCAGTCTTACTTTAGGCCTGTGTCTGTCTGTCGTTCCTTAAATCATAGCGGGTATCTATCCTCCACCTACTTGGTCATTCTCTCCATGTCTCCTTCTCTGACTCCCCCCCCCCACCCTCTCTCTCTGCTACATCGTCTACAGTAGTGTCTCCCTGTGAGCAATCTGGGAGGCGTTTGTCGGCCATCACGGCGCTTTGTGCTGGTGTTAATGTTAGGCCTGTCCTTGACAAGCATCTCCATGTTGTTGTTTTTGTCTCCTTGTCTGTCCTTCTGCTAGGGGAGATAAACATCGCTGCCTCTAACACTGCACCCCTCTCTCTCTCTCTCTCTCTCTCTCTCTCTCTCTCTCTCTCTCTCTCTCTCTCTCACTCTCTTTGGGAGCCATGACTCAGCGGATCCACCCCCATCAATCTGTTTAAGGCCTCCTACAAACAAAGTTTTCGAAGCATGGGTGTGTGTGTGTGTGTGTGTCGACAACATTTAGTCATGTATGTTTGGAGACTGTTTTCATCTGAACTCTACATTTGACCGCTTTCAGAATGCATGTTTAGATCTGGTTGTGTGTGTATGTGTGTGTGTGTGTGTTTCCTCGTTTCTTAGTCTAGCGTAAGGTCCAGACTCCTTTTCCTTCAAGTTGCTGTAGCTGATGGTAGTTAAGGCTGCCATGCTGAGCTCTACCTGTCCAATACATGCCTTTATAACACTCTGTCTGCTGTTCCTTGAGTCTGATTGACAGACATCGTGCAACCACAGACAGAATGACAGATGGAGAGAAAGAAAGAGGTGGCAAAAGTTCAGGGAAGCAGAGCGGCAGAAGGAGAGAGGAAATGGCATGGTGGGTGCAGGGAGAGATTAGGATGAGCGCATAGAGAAAGGGAGAGATACCTAGATAAGGGAGAGGACAAGAGACAGACAGCCAGAGAGAGAGAGGGAGAGAGAGAGAGGGAGAAGGAGAGAGTGCTGCAGGCGCTGGTCAGCGTCCAACCTCAAGCCATTCCATCTCTGCCCCACAGAGCAGAGGTTCCCGCTTCTCCCTCTTTGTCCCCTCCCTCCCTTCCTTCCTCCCTCCTCTCCTCACCCATCCACCCTCTCTGCAGTGCTGGCACACTCTTCTCTGGGCTCCACCTGTTCTGGGACTACTGCACTGTCGTTAAGCAGGGCAAGAGTCTCTTTCTTTCTCTTTCCCTTTCTCCTCTCTCTCTCTCAGCACACACACACACACACACACACACCGCAAAAATAAACACAGAACACTGCAGGTAAGCAAAACCAACTATTAGGCACCCCCACCCTTCTAAATGGTTCCTTCCTGTTAGCCCACCTCTACTAAGAACCCCCCACCTCCACCACCGGCCCTGCCCTTGCTAACCTCATCCTGGGTAATGCATTGTCAGTTCTTAATGTCGAACCCCCACAAAGAGCATATAAACGCTGTGTAATCCAATCATCCATCTTTGACATTCTTATCCGAGGGTATGGATCAAGGCGACTGTGCAGGCTGCGAGCATGTGTGTGTGTGTGTGCGTGTGTGTGTGCATGTGTGTGTGTGTTCAACAGCCCCCAGCGTTCTGGCCCACCACCTCGGCCCACCCTTGATCTTTTGCTTATTTGTGCCCCTCCCCCATACGTCTGCGCTCCTTGCCCTTCCTCCTTGGATGGAATGCGCTAATAGCAACATAAACAGGCTCCTAATGGTCGTCACGGCGATCGTAGCGCAGGCTCACAAGTCCCTTCCGTCAGTCACCCCAGTGTTCCTGAGTCAGCGCTTTTTCTGAAAATCCATTCCTGTCCATTTATTCACGATGACGCGTGCCTGCGCCATTCAATTGATTGCTTATGCATGTGCATAAAATCAATGGCAACATTGTGGTGCTTTTTATACACAGGCATACTGACTTTATATCATAGGCCTACATTGCATTATGTATTCATACAGTCAACCACACACTCACACACACACACACACACACACACACACACACACACACACACACACACACACACACACACACACAGGGCCTGCATTGCCTCAAACTCTATACGGTAGGAGTCTTTTGGAAACTAGCACAAAACACAGCATGTAAACAAGTCAACGACCAAACACATGTATAATGTATACAAAGTTTACACACAGGAGACTGGCCTTGCAGAATGTGCATGTTGGGTTATGGGGAATTGAGTTTTCACACCATCACACTACAATGGGTTTCATACATGTTTTATCTTGTTTCCATATATAGAATCATATTTAAGTCTGAACACAGTTGGGAACAACACGGTCAGTCTCCATGGTAACTCCCGGCTAATGCAATACAGAAAGGACATTGTCCATCTCTATTTCAGGCAACTCCACTGCATGACCGTTGGTTGATACAATGTGGACATATGCACTTGTTAAGCCAGTGTGTGAGGCGCCAGATTACCTAGGCATCAGGGGAACGACAGATGCTCCAAAACCACCCAGGCGCCCACGTCGTCTCACAGCAATCAATGTCGTGGTGGGAAGGCTCTGGGGTACCAGTGTTTGCATAGCACATTAAGTTGATACAATACATTTTTGGCTAAGCCTGGGCCATTTTTACAAGTTTGTTGACTTTTTATTATCATCTTCCCCTTCAACCGCACACACTAACCACCTGTTTAGTTTTTGTTCTCGAATGAGACAGATTGTGGAAATAGAGGGTGTTCGCTGCTTGTGTTGAACTGGGCCCCTCAGGCCATTTTGGACGTGATGGAATTGCAAATGTATTGTATTTGAAATGGAGTTTGGACAGGTGCCTTGGGTACCTGGTGGAGATATTTGTAACTTTTTCTGAAGACTATGAAAGTGTGACGATTTGAATAAGGTGTATGAAGGTTTTTCCAGATTTAATGGGGCAACGCCACTGTATCCCCCATTTTAACAAGTACATAGTCCAAAGCAATGTAAGGATTTTTTACTGAGTGTGTCTCTAGTGGGTTGTTTAGCAGTCCTTTGAAGTTTCACTTGTTTGCAGTTTTCAGTTCACTTGCTGGTAATTTGACCAAGGAGCTAATTCAGTACAGTAGTGTAAAGCCTTTGGAAGCCAGCATCAAATATTCACTTAATTTGACTTCAATAAAAAACTTTCTTCTGCCCTTTCTCTAACATTATGTTGGGTATAACAGTGTGAATATATAGAACTGAGCAAGTGTAAAATCAGTTGCTTAGCCTAAAGAATCCCTGATGGCTAATTCTGCCTTCTGATTTTCCAACTCAATTATTGCAGAAATTGCTTCAGCTGTTTACTTAACTTGCAATTATGTGTGGTTGATTTATACTTATAACTCATAAAAGCAGTTGGACTATTCTTGTTATTTCCCCCTCCCATTAAAAAGCTAACATTTCATTATGATAATTTTGTGCATATAATCTAAATGTAATATTGGCTTAGTTTTGTGCTGAGGTCGCACAGCTACTTCAGAGGGAAGGTGAGCATTTATAACATCATTAAATATTAAACACTAGAGCTAAAGTCTAATTGTTGAGCAATGCAGACTGCTACCACCCCCTTCCCTTCCAGTTTCTCAGCTAGTTGAGGATAAGATTTTATATATGGGTGTCTTGCTGACACGATACTTTTAATATTTGAATATGCACTCCTCAGTCAATTCATATTCTTTGTGATTTTATTGAAATGCTAGCATCGCATTAATCATTCTCCTCACTAACATCTAGCATTGACCAGTGAAAAGACTTCATTATCACAGCAGGAGCTACTATGAGAATAGCTATTTCACGTCTTGCTGAATAACTCCCACTTAATTGACTATGCCAATTTATTGTCCTAATTTCTCACTCTGCACACAGTAATAGAGTTGAGTCAGTGCCTTGGTAAAGCTCCTCTATCAAGATGGTCAAACACTGAGACTAATTTGATCTTGATGAGATAATGTTGCGCTAATATAAGGTCAAAGTCAGATTAAGCTGGACGGACACTAGAGCTGAATGGATACTGTTCAAGGACAAGCAATATGACACTTAAAACAAAAAAGTAGAGCTGTATTTTCTTACCGAGCGAGCTGCGTTTCAGATATATATATATATATATATATATATATATATATATATATATGAGGACTGACATGATTCTTTTACTCCAACCATAGCCTGGACACCTTGGCTGTTCTTTATGGCAGTTGTTCACTGGTCCAGGAGATCTTGCTAGCCTAGCTTGCATCCTTGGCACGGCAGGCAGCAATTTGCTAACCCATGGCCCTGGTCTTCCCTCTGCCCACCATGTGCAGGGAAGTCTGCTCGTCTGGGCTATCCAAGCTCCCTGGGCTGACGGGTCCCTCGTCCCCTGTATGTTTTGGAACCCTACCTCCAAAACCCCAGATGGCTGCATATGGTCCCAGCCCAAATTTCTAATCGAATGAGTTCCACACAAGGCTTGAAATCGTCCACATCCGAGGCATATTTTTCTTGTGACATCTCCCTTTTTCCAAAAAAAGATCATCAAACAGCCAATGTGTTCATTTTACAGCCTTTATCCTGTCTTAATTGTGCAGGATAATTATCTTTCTCCTCAACAATGGGTTTTGACTTTGAAAAATGTGGCGCTGCTCTTTATTAGACAAGGCGTTTGAGCATCTTTGTTGCTGTTGTTTTGGCAGTGCGTAGCTGTGCCGCTTGTTGCATGCCTTCTCCAGGAAAGTGGAGAGAGACGTGCAGAGGTTTATTAAATAAAGAGGACAGGGCTGCTCATTAATGAAAGCAGCAACACAGGGAAGGCTGCAGACGGACCGAGCTAGCATCCAGCAGCCTCCACAATGCAAACACCAGCTGCTCCTGACTGCGGCCGGATAGAAGCAGCTAGCAACCCTCGCTGTTAGCCCCCCAACCAACTCCTTCCTACTCAAACAAACATGTTAGAGCCAGGAGCAAAGGGGGAAAATACTTGACAAAGATGTGTTTGTTTTTCTCCTTTCTTGGGCACATGCTAAGAATCCATTCTGTTCTACTGGTAACAAAAAGCAAACTGGACGCATTGATTACATTTGTGGACTGCTACACTTTCTTTGCACTCTTTTACTCTCATTCTTTCTATCTGTCTTTCCAGTCAAACATACAGTGTCTTGAGATCTGTCCCTCTTTCTTTTCTTCAATCAGTCACTTTGGCTTGCGCTCTTGCTTACTTTCTCAATTTGTTTCTCTATCTTTTACTGCCCGCTTCAATCTCACTGTTCTTATTCAGCCCGAAGGCTACAGAAGTCTGACAAGCCCTCATTTTCATTCTTGGTTCTTTTGGTCTCTTGACACTCGTCATGCTGGTCTCTGTTTTACTTGTGGCAGCTAGCATGCTAATGACAAACATAGTTATTTTATGACATTCAAAGCAAATTTTCAATGTTAGACTTGAGGATCAAAGCTCAAGGGAATCAGCTCATTTAAGGTTTCGAGAAGTCAACCTATCAAGCTAGTGCACTATAAGGAAACAATATCCATTTTAAACTCGTGAAATGGAGGAGTAGCAAAATCTGGCCCATGATTGCTTAGGACATGCTTAGGTTGTTTATGCCTGATTGTTACAGCTGCAACTTTATAAAGAACATGTGTGTGAATCAAATCCAATCTTGTTGGTTTGCTTGCAGTTGAAATGCAGTTGTTGCTGGGTCATTCTGTATGCGTTTTATAGGATTTTAAAGTATTGTTTATTCATAATTGCATCATTGTGTCCACGAAGTTTTGTATTTTATGCGTATTAAGTCATCAATCTATTTCCAAGGGTTGGTTTTTGATTTTCTAAATACATAACTTTACAGATGACGCACGCTAACATAAAAAAAAAACTATTCACTTTTCATTTGCTCTGCAAAACAATGTTTTCATAATGAACAAGAAAGAAATTCCTATCCTAGTGCTTTAAAGATTTTTGCACACCATCTGAAAAGTCATGATATCTACTTTTATTGCATATCCTCCAACGGCACGCTTTTCATCCCTATATCCATATATTCTCAATAAAGGGAATATCCTTTAGTCACAGTTCACTGGTTTCCCCATGCATATGGTGCTAATGCAATTCCGAGTGTGCAGTAATGCATACAGCCTGTGGCTCCGCGTGTTTATGAAATATTCCGATGAGCTCACCTCCTGAGCCTGGTGTCAGGAGTGACTCGGGCATTCCTCAGCCCTGCAACGCTGAGTGCCACAGAGGTGAGATGCTGCGATCAATTTCCATTTCCATCAAAACCTGTCTCATGGGGGTGACCTGCCAATGTGGCCTGTGCTCACATGATCTATTGCATGCGTTGGTGTGTGTGTGTGTGTGTGTGTGTGTGTGTGTGTGTGTGTGTGTGCGCGTATCTTCCCTCAGTGTGTGTTAATTTCACAGTACATGTGGCTGTGTACATAGTGATAGTGTCTAGGTGGGGGTCTTCTAACTCACGCAACGGTTGCCGGCCTGTCTCTCCCTGTCGTGCTGACAGCAGGGAAATGTCGTGGCCATAAAGATGGATGCCCCCCGTTAACATGACGGGGCGCAGGCATCAATCTCAGGGGCCTGATTAAAATACAAGGTGATGGGCAGTATTTACGCACCCAGGGCAAGGACAGGGTACCCCCAGAGAGCCCTGGTAGGATTCACCAGAGTACGCTTTGAGAAAGTAAGGTTCAAGCTGTCGCATGGGACAGGTTGTGCTATGTGTTTACCTTGTGTCTCGCAAAAGCATGGTGCGCTGAAGGTCAACCCCGTTTGGACTGTTTCACACCCAAGGTTGGGATTGGAGTTTGAGTGCTGTGTGACTGAGCTGATTGAGATGCTACCCTAGAAGAGATCAAACAGTTAAAACAAGCCCCGCCTTCAGCGGAAGATATCCACAAATAGATCTTTCACTTTGCCTCTAAATCATCAGATCAAGCTTTTTATAGAGTTTTTTGCAACTACCGTATAGCCATACTACTAGATTGTCCTAGAGATACAATAATACTAACAATTCTAGTAGTTTAATGTTCATTTTGTACATGTTAGATGTGGAGGGGAGTGTTAGGTATAGGAGGGTGTTCAGAATGCTGTAACTCTCCGTGTCAGCGTCTGCGGCAAGGTGCAGCAGGCCTGTGGTTTCATCTAGGGGAGCGTGTGACGGGGTAACGCTTGGAGTGAGTCACAGCATAATATACACACCCATCATCAGCTGGACCGCGCCCCACCGCAGGGACTTCGTTCAGGGCAGCCTCCGTCTCTGGTCACAGATGCACGGCCCACGCACAACCAGATGCACAATGAGATACACATTCCTCACTTCACATAGAGGCAAGCACCAGTGAAGGTGGACACACTCAGTGGAGCACAGGAGTTACCGAGTAACACATATAGTATCTACAGTATAGTAAAACTCAAACGAATAGATAAGGCTTTATCTATTCCTCCACACACACACACACACACACACAGACAGACAGACTCAAAAACACTTTTGTACCACTTTTGTTTTCTAACTTTCATTCACATCCTTCCTCTTCTGATCCCCCTCACCATGAGAGTTGGACTGCATTGCAGCATCAACTATGACTGCTGGTTTTGTTTCAACTGAACGCTTGCCAGGAAATATGAGGAGCAAGGGAAAAAAAGGAAAAAAAGAAAGAACCACCAGCAGATTGTGAGTAGGTAGGTTATTGAGTGTCTTTTTTTCCCTTCTCGCGCCGCTAACATGTCTTGGGGTTTTTAAGAAAAGCACCGTGTACTGAATTATTGAAGGCAGATAGCTTGACCTTTGCTAACGGTATGAATCAAACATTAGCCAGGATGTGGCCGGTCAAATTTACAGAGGAGGCCGGCGGTAATAAAGGAGAGCTCAGGAAGAAATGCTGAGGCTTGGAAAACCGACAGATCCATATAACTCACTCCTGTAACTCACCTCATAGAGGGAGGGACAGAGGGAGGGTCTGGTGGAGGGGGCGGGGTACCGCATTGTAACATACCTGGTTCTTATACGGATTAAAACGCACAAATGGTTTTCGAGTCCAGATTTGATTGAAAATGTCATGTGCACACCTGATAAACGATTGTCTCTTGCAGAATTGAAACGAAACGAACAGGTCATTGTAATGGAGAGCGTATTGACCATCCCTATAGGAATATGTACTGGTGATATACAACAGCGACCTTGGAATGCGTTCCGGCCACACCAGCATTGCGGTTATAACCCATGGGTGCAGGCCTGCTTGGAAGCGGACCACCAAATAGACACACTGCCACATGAATTCGCACCTACCCCTTTCTCTGTCTTTCTCTCGCTCGCTCAATTCCAAAAAGCCAAACCCCAAAAACCCTTGGTGCTTATCTACACACAAAGTGGCTCTATTGTGGTTCCAGACCCAAATCCAGGCACAAATAGAGGAGCGAGTTGCTGTCAGGTCAGGCCTTGCTATTCATCATTGTTCCCCAGGCCCAGATCTGCTCCGCTCTGTCTTTTATCCTACCATTGTCCACACACACACACACACATTGTCCACAATCCGCACGCGCACGCACCGCCGTCGAGATGGGATTCCTCTCTCCCTCCACTATTGTCTCTGTCCTCACACTCAATTACCTCAGCGTCAAAGAGAGCGCCGCGTGTCTGATTTGTTCTCTTTGTCTGGGAGAAGGAGAGCTCCTCCGTGTTCCCTTTGAATGCGCGACCATTTGATCTCGTGTCAGAGCGGGAAGGAGATGGCCTTATCAGCACTTCAAAAAGAGATTCCGCTATTACAACCGCTTACTCCGTTTGTCTAGAGCAGGGCAATTATTTCACACAAGGAAACACGCTGCACGGGAAATCTGTGACGCCGAACAGTTACACAGTGTGTGGAGGGGATATCAGCAGCATGGTGGGACGAGGAAGGTAAGAGGGATGGAGGGGATTGAGAGTGGTGAGAGAGACAGAGACAGAGACAAAGCCTATTTTGCCCTGTGTCCTCTATTTCTCAGAAGACATAATCGGCCTAATACCTCATTATTATAAATCTTGCACTGGGGGGCATTATTCTTTTGGGAGGGTACCCACCTCTCAACCACCTCCTCAGGACGCTCTGTCATCAAGCGGCCATTGGGAGTCTGTCCACGTTCCCCCGGCCACATGTCTGCTCCACGATGAACATGCCACCCGCCGGGCCAATGTCAAGCGGCCCCCCTGGGGCCGGGCCAGCCCACCATCCGCTACGGTTAGTCATGCTGACGCCGAGTCACGACTCCTGGCACCGGGCGGGAGCCTCCTCCTCCTCCTCCTACTCCTCCTTGTTCTCACTGCAGGTGAACGCAGATCGGATTTTAGCGGCCGAATTAACCGCAAGCTGAGCTGTGATTGGGTGAGAGCGGTGTCAGTCACGCCTCGTGGCGCTACCACGTTGCGATGAGATTGGATTAGGGCGACGTGTCGAATAAGCCTCTTTGCTTCTTTGATTGTAACACAAGGGCATCTCTTTTATGTATATCACGCCTTTTATTTAGCCTTCCTACCAAGTAATCTAAAACTAGGTTGGGTACGGTCGCGTTCACTCTCAATCACCCGCTGAATTACCATCAAACAGGGCCTGTGATTGCCTGCGAGTAACTTCATCCGACTGTCAGTCAAGGCGACCTCCGTTGCCTTGGTCTTGACCCCCAACCAAGGGCGCCATGGTCGGGGTGCGTGACAAGCTGGTGACAGGGCAGTGACTCAGTCCGCTGCACCACTGGGGACCAAGGCGGCAGTGGTGGTGCTGGTGGTGTTGGTGATGACGATAATGATGTCCCACTGTCTGCGGTGGCGTGGAGCGGGCATGTCACCGCTGTCCTCATTAAGGCCTGTGAATACCAAACAGGCCCTGCAGCTGGCTCTAGTGTTGCCATGCCAAATCACATCATTAGACGGAGGACAGATCAATCCAACACAATCAGGGAGCGGCAACGCAGTCGAGGCTGGGTCCACCCTCCAGTCCTGCCGAGGTCCTTCAGGATGGGGTTAATGAGTGGGAAAAGTTTGGAGATTCCGACGAGGGCACCACTTCCGCAGATTGGGTTGCGTCGGGTGAGGAGAGAGAGAGAGAAAGAGAGACCTGTGGCACTTAGTTGCACGTGCTTTGCATCACTGTCCCCTGTCAGCTTGTGCTACATACGTATATGCGTCTCTCTGTGTGTCTGTGTGTGTGTGTGTGTGTGTGTGTATGTGTGGAGGAGGTTGTTGCTTTTGAGCGGTTAATGCTGTGGAGATCAATCATGATCAAAGCTCATCGCACGGCTGTCAGCTTTCTGCCCTCCCTCTATCCCTCCCTCCCTCAATCCCTCCCCCCTTGTCACATTCCTCTCCCCTCCTCCTTCTCGTTCATGTTGTTGTGGTGTATTTTAATGTCAGAAAAATCAGACATACGTGTGGCCTTGAGAGAGGGGCCTCAGCTTACACCGGGATATTTCCGTTATGTTTGGGATGACAGTGAGGTAAACACATTTTCACGGAACGGCAACACTTCTTTTCCCACTGCGGTATGCTAATAATGTTATGAGCAAGAAATAGATTAATTACCTGGCCTGTTTTGTGGAAGAAAACATTCTGACCTTGATATCGACATGTAAATGTATTCTGCTATTTGCGGAGACATTTCTTGGAAAGAGGCCTTTTCCTCGAGTCGCCTTGTCGAGGCGATGATTTATGGCAGTTGATTTACGAACGTGAAATCATCATATCGCAATCATATCAAACTACAAAGACAGTACATTTAATCAACGTGTTAAGTAAAGCCAGGGCCTAGAGTGGTCCTTTCTCTAACCCTCAAGTCCCTGTGGTCGGGGAGCCTTGCGGCGAGCTTACCTGTGTTCAACACCACACCGGTGGTGAACAACCGGCTGAACAGATGGTCCCCATCACACCACTCCACGCCGATGGGAGCTGACAGCAAGAGAGGCACTAAAAGGAAAGGAAATGGTGCAGAAGTGCCCCCGAAAGAGAGAAGGCAACAGGGGTTGATTGTTGGAAGCCCTGAGGGAGAGAGAGCGGGTAGTAGTGGGGAGGGGAGAGGTGGAATGGAGAGTGGGGATTTGGGAGTGGAGATGAAGAGTGAGAACAGATAAGTGGATGGTGTGGGTCGTCCGGAAGGGTCGCGGTAGGCTCCGGTGCCAATCCGAGATGTCTCCCTCAGAGTCTGGCCTCTTATCCAGACACTGCACTCTCTCGCACACTCACACTCACTGACACACATCATTGGAATGCACCATATACACACAGATGCACAGTAAGTCACGCATAGAAACTCACGCTACCAGAATTTAACCGAACGCAGAGACAGCCACTTACTCACTCACGCACATAAAAACATGCACCCACACACACACACACACACATGCATGCATACAATTAAAACATACTGTAGACACAGTGAAGTGACTAACACATTGGTGGTATTGTAGGAAGTGTTTCATATGACGAATCACCCCTCTACTGTGTCATACACAGAGGACTCTGTTTTTCAGATCACTCATGTACGCATGTTAGAAAATGTGAAACATATTGACATTCTTAAGCCGCAAAACTGTCGCATGACAAATCATTTTTCGGTTAGTTTTTCGGTGGATAATGGTCGGTTTTCTGTCATTTGTCTCCTTTCTGCAATTGAGCGTCTGTCAAAACTCTGAAGCATTCTGCTTCCAATGAAAGCCTCAACAGGTCCGTTATTTATTGGTTCCAACAGCTTCTAGACAGGCCTCAGCAGTTACAGCTGCTGTCAATCAGGCAGACTCAATTAGAGTCCTATCCAATTAAAATGGAATAACAGTGGTGAATACTAGTGAGTCATCTAGCTCTTAACCAGAATGCAATGGCATGAAAGCAGCAAGGCACGGTTAAAGCTATCTGATGAATCAAATCAAATGAATTGTCGTTGCCTTGTGACGCTTCGCCTCTCACGGTTACACATAGCACTCGACCTGCTGGACTCTGACGTCACTCCATGTATGGGGAACGTTGAAGCTCTGCCTCCTTGAGTCCTTACAATAGGTACTTCAAAATAGCTATCGGCCATCAAGCAATACCCTAACCATTTTAAACATGCTAATGTTTCCTAAACGTTGGCACATATATGCTTGTTTTTATATTGTATTATTTCAGCAGTCATTGAATGGATTTTGAATCTTTTTTTTTTTTACGAAGCCGAAAACAAGTCACAAAAGTCATTTAGAAAATCAGAAACAACACATTCATCACGCAGACACACAGCCAGATCTGTGGAGCCGTCCCCGCTGACTAGGTCTGACAGTAAACAGCCGCAGGGGGAGCCAGCTCTGTGAGGGCTTCATTATAAAACCAGCAAAACACACTATCCATGCCATCTTTAACTGACTGCTCTAGCTCCGTTTCTGAGCCAGACTGGAGGGGCTTTGTGGGGTCTTAGAGGATCTAGAAAGTTCTGGGTGGCTATCTCAGTGTCCAGCGATACACTGGTGTTTCGTCAGACTGTTTGCCCCCCCCCCCCACCCTCCAGTCAGCCCTGATGAGCTGTGGAATACACACACCAGTGACTCGGGCTCATCAGTGCACGTTAGCGGCCACCATGTGAGTTAGTTCAAAAGAAGTTGCCAGAAAGTCAGGTTCATAACCACGATGAAACCTTCAGTACAAGCTCATGTTACACATCGGCGTGTGAAATACAGCCCATATGGGTGCGTTTGCGCTGTGTGTGTGTGTTAATGGAACCGCCCACTGTCTAGTCCTCAGCACCTCCGTTCGCTAGCCCAGCCCCTCCCCCAGGCGTTAACGGACCGACACCTCTCTCCGCTCTGCATGGAGAGTGTCACGCCACGTGACCTATGAACCTGTCAACTGTATTCCCCATCAGAAGCCACCTCGTCAGGCTGATAGATGACTCACCCGCCGCTGACCCCGGCCGCTGCCCGGGAAACCCCCCCCCCCCCCCCCACACCCTTTTTCCTGCCTTAAGATTTGTGGCTCCTTATCTCAACAGACGCCGCAGAGACTAATAGAAACACAGAGAGACAGAGTGAGTGAGACAGACAGAGAGAGAGAGAGAGAGAGAGAGAGAGCGAGAGCGAGAGCGAGAGCGAGCGATGGTGTTGGTCCTGGTCAGAGGTGTTGGGGCCTTGGAGCCGTTGGATAAATAGTAGCCTGGCTAGAGCACTGTGACTCTATGTAGGAGGTTGCCGGCTGCGGTACCTAGCCTTGTCGGAGACACTTTGGGAGGCCAGGCTGTGATCCATTCTCACTTCTTCCCCCCAGAGCCCCCGAGGATGATTTAATCATTTCCTGTAATTGAATAAGGCGGAGTGATGTTTTTATGGCCCTGGCATTAGTCTGGCCATGCGAAACGCTGCGCGCGAGTGTATGTGTGCGTGTGTGTATGTGTGTGTTTGTGCTAACAGTTTAACCAAGTGGGTGGAGTCTGAGGGGTTCCTAACCAAATTGTGAGCCTTGACTTATGGGAGTTTGGATGCATGTGTGTGTCAGTGAGAGCCTGGTCGGTGTGTCTCTGTGTGGGGGCCTGAACTGAAACTTGCTTACCAAAGAGCTTATCCCAGTGGAACCTTTTCCACCCCACCTCTGTGTTTTCCTCCTCCCAGAGTGTGGGCTTTAGTTTCTATGATGGATGGGTGAGTGTTGCTCCAGCCCTGTGTCCCTGCTGGAAAGCAAAGGCTGGTTCCCTGCTCCAGACCAGCACCGTTTGCAGGGCTTGTTTTTCTCTGGTGCGTCAGGGGGGGTCTCTGCAGGGCCGGGCTGGGCAGAGGGGGATGCAGATGTGCCTGCTGAAAATATCTGCATGCGTAGAACGTACACACGGGCACGCCCATACGCACCACAGACCCTCTAATGCGTGGAGCATATACAGTACACGCGCGCACTTTCCCACACATGTACACCCATGGCAGGTGCATACACAAATACACGCACGCTCACACCCTACAACCACACACACAAACACACACACACACACACACATACACAGAGATTCCTATTTATGCAGACACACACACACACACACACACACAGACATTCCTATTCATGCAGACACAAACACACACACACACACACACACACAGCGTCTGTGTTGGTGGGAGGGCTCCAGGGAGCCAGGTGGTCAGACAGCATCTGTCTCCTCCCACGTCCTATCCATCTCGTCCTCTGTGTTTCATCACAGCTAGTGGCTGGCACGCCTAACTATGACAATGACAACACAACTATTTCACATCAACCGTGCTTACAGCTTCACATTTGATGTGAGGAACTGGACTTTTAAATTCTCATCGTTTTTTTTATTTTATTTAAGACTTGCATGCGTCACTTATCTCCGGTCCTGGCGGACCCTAATTAGGACTGTATCTATTCCCTCTGCAGAGTGTCACACAGCCATAGGCTTTATCCATTTGAAGGCGATGTGTGCGCGTCAGCACAATGCCGAGGCAGCAACAGGACACGGGGCCTAGAGTTTGTCCAGTCGAAAAAAGAAAAAAAATAAGGCGCCCTAATTTCCCCCCATCTTTTGGCTTCGTACACAATTCCCTTTTTAGTTAAGTGGGGCAGATAGTAGCCACTCAGCACGTCCAGCCATGAGATGAGATTTTTACTCCCCCGTGCCGAAAGCAAATCCATTTATTTAGAACTCCAGGGTTGTTCCCCAGCTAAAAGGCCCAGCGCATTGATTACATTTTAAGTGTTATAATGCTCTAAGTGCTTCAACAGGACGCGCCCTCTAGACAAATATGTAATGAACGAAGATCAGGTATGCATCTTAATTGCCAACGAAAAACTAGAAATAAAAGAAATAATAAGGGAGAGGGTGTTAGAGAGGGTGAGGGACAAAACAAAGATGAAAAGAAACTCCAGAGAAAGCTAAAGGACTTGAGGACAGAGAGAGATGTGCCAAGTCGGATTATCTTTGCAATGATCAAAACAACTTCCACTATGGAAAACCGTGTTTTTTTAAATTTTGTGATGCTTATACAATGTTCAGCGGTTGTTATGCTCTTTTATGGCAAAAACTTAAACTCCTTGCTTGGCTCCTTTAATATTTTAAGATTTTATGCTGCTTCCTTAGCATGTTATTAGTGTGTCAACAATAAAACATTGAGCATATAGACAGTTTTCATTACCATTACAATTATATTAGCACTCAAATGTAATGGAAATAAAACCCAAGGTTATATCTTTCCACATTTACATTCTGTACACACACACAAACACAGACACACGACATTACAAACTGCACTTGGGCTCCGTGTCTTCACACACAAATACAAACCACACACAATATACAAAAAAGACACGGCATGGCGTTTGAGAGCCGCTGGCACAAACCTATCCCCACATTGTTTTAATCGGAGCTTTGGGAGGTGAGACGTGGACTGGAAGCGTGCATGGAGGAAGAGAGGAGTGGGAAGGCTTTAGCCGGAGCACACCATTCATCTGCTTCCAATTTCCCCTCCTCTCCTCTGGGCCCACTGGCAGAGCTGCACAACACACAGGAACTGGGATGACGCGATGAGAGTCAAGGTGTGTGTTAATTGGAGGGGGGTTGTGGGTATGTGTTGACCAAATGCCAGTGTTTGTGTGGGTGGGGATAGGAGAGCAGAGGAGGGAGAGAGAGAGAGAGAGAGAAAGTGAGAGGCAGTTGTCAAGATGGATGCACAGAGGAAAATCCGGCTATTCCCTCAGACACCGCCTCATTTAAACCTAACCGGGATCTCCTTCCGATCAATTGTGGCCATACGACCCCTCACCAGCTGACCATGTGACCCGCTTCTCCACGGACATCATCTCCGCTGGCATGGCTGACTTCCATGGTCCATCTGGAGGCTCCATTGTGGGGCTGAGGAGAATAAATCACCGCCCGTGCTCGGCCGCTTCCTCTCCCTATGGCTCTCGGTGAGAGTGGGTGGAGGAGGACCAGGTTCAGATCGCTGGGGCTCCTTTCCATCTGCTGATTCAGGGGGGTTCGAGGAGAAGACCACTTTTGAGATGTTTGTATTTACATTTTCCCTAAAAATCAGGACTGTTGTTGAAATGTTGAGCTTTTTCCAGATTGTATCGCCCTCCACTATTTGGCCTTACTAAGTCATTCATTGGCATGCACAAGCTGGCATGTTACAGGCATGTGTGCAGCGGTGTTAGCGAAATGGTGGAATTCCTCCAGCTCTAATGAATAGAGGGGTCGTGGCCTGTTTTCAATTAGCTCTGGGAAATGCCTGACATTTAGGACTGGAGCTGTTCGGACCTCAGCTGCTATGGGAAATCTTCTCTCTCTAACACCATCCTAGAGCAGCAGCTAACTCAGACAATTTGTTCTCTATTCTATACCTCGCTGTAGAGAGATTACGTCGGATCTCCCGCAAACAACTGTTTGACACTGTCGACGTTTGTGTTTCCAGACCAACCTATCTGACACTGTCCAGGGTCGCCCCCTTATCATGCAGGCTCTGGGCATCTACCCCCGACGTGGAACCAGAGAGTCTGGCTGACAGCCAGGTCATACTTCTGTTACAAAGCAGCAGCGCGCTGAACTAATTGGCCCCTTGCTTGGCCCACGTTTTACAGCCATGTACCAGGTTAGTTTATGGTTTGTCCCAGTGCCGTGCTCAGAGCTGCACCTCCAATTAGTCACGCTTTACACCGGTCTGCCGGCACGGTTTAGTCCCACTTTAACGGTCTGCCCACAAGTGGTAAAAGAATGTCTGTGGCTCTCAGTCAAACCACCCGGGGCTGTTGCAACAGAGTTAATGAAAACCAAACCCGCTCGGTGGGTAGTCATAATCTCCGGACTCTAGCAGGAGCCAAGTCATCATGAGGGGGGGGGGGGGCTTCAGTCTAGAACATATTATTGTAGGCTGCTTTCTTACCTTTTTTTTTACACGTCTTTAGATTACCCCTAGTCACACACACACAAAGACCCTCACAGAAGTCTATAGAGAAACTGAAATGCACAGGAGGGTATGCACACACACACACACTCACACAGATGGACTGTTCCCCCCTGCCGGCCCCCCCCAGTCAGCTATATTTTCCACCTAATGGGCACAAAAGTTGCAAATTGCAGCAAAAAGGACTTGGCAGCACAAAAAGTGTATTACATATTGATCTGTAAAGGTCAGTGCTTGGGCCCAGCAGCAGAGGCAGCAGCAGAGGCAGCAGAGCGTCCTGGAGGCAGCCGGCCCACAGATTCTGAGAGGCCCATATATTAGCAGACACTAAAAGTGTCGGCAGCCGTCAACCTCATAAGGACTGATGCTTGGTCAGGTAGCACTCTAAAGTGGCGCCCGAATTGGGGACCTAACATGGTTTTACTGTAAGCGTAACTCTCTCTCTCTCTCTCACACACACACACACAGTTGGCGGGGAGCAATTCATACGCCACCGTACTTTGAAACTTCAAAGTGATCATCGATTTAAAAAGATGAAGAAAAAAAAAAACTTTTCTTGCTTTGTCATTCAAGGATCTTCGCTAAGGGAGTGCACGGTCAGCAGAATTGGTGTAGCGATGATATTACTATGTGTAGGCGCTGACAAGGCTAGCGGGCTGATTGGTATTTGCACTGCGTAGCATATACAGTAAGTAGCCTTAATACCTGGACCAACAGGGTCCATACATATTGTATTGGGAGCAACTCAGCAACCACTTTCAAGATACGGTGAGGAAGTGTGAAAGCTCGCCAAGGTCTACCAGCAGCAGTGCATGTGGAGCGGCGGGGTTCCAGGAGGAGATCTGTTGGCTTGCCTCGAGACAGTCACGTTTGATGCTGCGGAATGGACCCCCATCTTCCTGCACCAATGTTTGATCCTGGGCAAAACGTGAAGAGTGTACTCCTTAAGATTACTCAGTGTGTGTCTACACACTCGGCATGTCCAGCCTCTGAAGACTCTGTGATCAATATTTCCTTTTCCTATCAAATGCTAGATAACGGGAGAAAACTCTCCATGATGCCAGGATATGCTAAGGAGATGTTGAAAGGAGTTTGTCTCGTTATTTTTGCGAGTTCGGAAAAAGAAGCGCGCTTTATGCCATCTCAAATTCTTTGCTACATTCTCGGTGTGTGTATGTGTGTTTAAGCACCATAGGTCAGTACAGCCTCAGCTGATCATGGTGAACAGTGGCTGTTATCCCTACTTTCTGACCTCACTTTACACTGCAGTGTTTTCTCTCTGCCTTCTCCTTTTTTGTCGCTAGCTCGATCCCCTTATGTCTTTGTCTCTCTCCCTTCTCTGTTCCCCTTCTAATGCTAATTTATTCACAATTATTCGTGTTTATTTCTGAGAATTTGTTTTGTATGTTTGTGTTCTGTGCCTCTGCGTGCGTGCGTGCGTGCATGCGTTTGTGTGTGTGTGTGTGTGTGTGCGTGTGTGTGTGTGAAGGTCAAGGAAGACATTCTTTCTCTCTCCTCATCTCTCTGGCCCAGTCTCCTGGTTTTGTGTTGAAGTTAAGTGTCCCATTGCTGGCTGCCTGCAAGGCTTTATCTGTAGAAGAGCAGGCTGCTTGACATTTGGTTACAGCTTTCGATGCTGGACTGTGAGCTTCATACTCCAGACACCAGAATGGGGGGCTTCAACTCAAAAAGCCAGGAAGGCGTTCATGTGCAAAGCTGGAGAAAAAGGCTGAAGCGTCTTTGAACTCCTCTTAACTTGTTTGTTGTGATGAATGAAAGTCACGTCTTTGGTCAAGGTGCCTATTGTGAACTCATAGTTGAAAGGGCCATATGCAGCTCCGTCTTATGCAAGTTCAATTCCCTCCTCCATTCCACTGTCTTGGGAGGATATTGACATGGCAGAATCTTTTCTGTGAACGCAAACAAACATCTTTCAGTTTCACATTCCGCGTTCATCGGGGAACCGGGATTTGAATAGTTTGTAAATATTTGCAAAAGCCACGCTCACTGCAACGCCAGTAAGGAATGAGTGTAATTTGGCCAGTGCTTCAGAGTTTGGATCCCGTCCTCTCTCTATTCAGGTAGCCTCCCAGACGGGGTTCCAAGCAGATGCGAGGGGAACGATAAGAAGGCGGGCGTCAGGTGTCCCTGGTACAATGTCCCCTCGGTGATGTTTAGGAAGGCACTCATTATCATAATTTAATTGGCGAGGCAGATTTCCCCCTGACTTTTGTTTTGAGGCCAGCGGGAGGCTTAGCTCTGCTTCATCATACCACTGATCACATCGCTGATACCTTTCAAGAGGAATTTCAAGGTTGCCACTCGTCAAGCCTAATTATGCTTTTTTTTAAAAAAATTTTATGGAGCTTTTTGGTGATTTATTTGCGTTTCTGTTTGTTCTGTCGGTGTGCGTTTTTGCATGCGTGTGTGTACAAGTGTCTGTGTGTAAGTGTTTGTGTGTGTGGCATCCTGTGAGCACTGCTGCCTGAAGTGAACACATGGACATTAATATAGGCAGACCTGATCAGACTGTATCTTTCCCACCTTGTACTCTTCTGGACATAAGGGGAAAATACAAAATACAACTAGGAGAGAGGTGCATCTCGCGTACGTATTTTCTCCCCCTTTGATGTCCGTATGAAATAAAGGCCAACAGCTTATATTGTATAGCATATCGGATTGAGCTATGGGCCTATCTATCCGTAAACGCCGCTGTGCAGCTTTGATTGAACGTAGTTCAACACCACTCCCACATGGAATGCAGTCCAAAGAATAAGTGGTATGTGATGATATCAGACTAAATCTGGCCCTGTCAGCAGCAGCAGCAAAGGATCTGGGGATACGGTCCCTACCTTCAAAGTGCCGCCTTAAGTCAACGAAGACAGAGACTTTGATTTTTAATGGGCAGGAAAAATTCATAACCTCAGCTGCCCCAGCTGCAAAGGAGGGCCAGCATTCTGCGTACTGCGTGCCACCCAGACAGCAGAGTAATTGTCGGAGCACTTACAATGATTTAGTCCCTCTCAGATGAATGAGCTAACGAAAGGAGAAACCACCAGCCCTGATGTAAAACTTTGAGAGACTGAAAATTTTTTTAAAAAATTTCTAGCCTCTATTTTAATTGTGTCGCTAAACTTGTGTTATCAAACATTTCACAGTAGATACGTTGTAAGTGTGAATTGCAGAGAGATGTTTGGGGACGGAAAGAGGCTGCTAACAGGTTGCCTCCATCTGCCACCACGCTTCCTTAACAGGGCCTGTCGGCGCCATCAAAAATTCAGGTCGCCTGGCAAAAGGGGCTGTCAGAAAAAGGTCACATTAAGCGTGGCACGCCCTAATTTTTTGTGACATGAAAAAGTGCTCTGCCGTATTTGCGCTTGCACCTCTCAATGTTTAAAGATATTCCCTTGCCCTGCACGACTCTAAATCGCCTTCATTACCCTCCCAAAAATGGTTAGAGATAGGCCCAGAGTCACGGCAGGCTCCACTGGTGGAGATAAATATACTACATAGCACTCCTCACCGAAAGAGACTCCACACGGGACACACAACGTGAACTCGGTGGCTAAGGAACTATTTATTGGCCTGTCTCAGGGTACTTGCCATAATGCAACACCAGCCCTCTATCTTTTTTATCGGCAGGCTGACCTGTCAAGGTGGGCAAGAGTTAAGGTGTCGCGCGGTCGGGTACAGTCAGTGGAGCTCTGTGGCAGCTCTCAATTCGCCAAGGCTGTCCACGCGGGCTGGCCCTGAACCTGGGACACAAACGCCAGTCACTCACGCAGAACACCATCCTCTAAAAGCGTAATGAGGGCAGTATTTCAGGGCTTTACAGCACTACAACTGCCTTGCATATTGTGTATACGTGAGTGTGTGTGGCGTGCCTGTGTGTTTGTGTCTACTTGTGTGAGTGTGTGTGGTTCCCGCAGCCACTCGAAAGCTGATTGTGTGTCTTCGTGATGCAGACTCGGCAAATGTAGTGACACTTGCCCGCTGACACTCCAAAGCACACAGCCTGTCATCCGGTCCCTTAAGTTATGTATAGCAATCCGTGATGCCCCGTGCACTTGAGATAAGATGAAGTATATGTTGAATCTAAGTGCCAAAGTTGCACGCAGAAGCCGTCACTTGAGTAACATGCCAGAGGATCTTACGGCATGGGAAGTGGTAGGGGATCACCCGCTGGAACATGACGACAGGCAATCAGAGTGAAACAAAATGTTTTCCTCGTGTCTGTTTAAAAAATATTCTCTTTTGTTCAGGGCAGACTATTGTCTCCATATCAGAGCCTCAGAACTCGGGGGCCTGGCTGACTGGGGTGTCTACCAAGCAGACGGGAAGGTAGAGTTACTTTGGCCTGTTTCAAGGGTACAAGGTCTGGGTTGTGTACCGTTGGCTCTGGCTACTATAATAAGACTGAAGATAAGTCTTTTGGGAGGAGCGAATTTACTGGAGCACGACTCCCTCTAGGGCATCTTCAGAGGAACAGGCTCCTCTTTGAGCTCCTCTCACTCCGCCTCCTTCCAAAGCCGAGCAACTCGGGGCCCCTTTGTACTTGATAAGCACATGCATGTACACACACACACACACACACACATATGCACACACAATTAGACATCCACACACGTTCTGATTAGAGAGTTTGCCCACACACTCATATTCTCTTTCTATGTCTATGTCCTATTGCTTGGCACAGACACAAACACATCAGAACACACACGTTTTATTTTTGTCCTGTTGTTACCCGGACCGGGCACCAATACGTCCGTCCTCAGCCCCTGCAGTTGATCTGGGTCCAGAGCGGGACTAAATAAAGGAGGGCAATTTGAACGCTCAGACTTTTATCCCCGGCCCCCACGGCCATTCTCTCCTCCACACTGCCAGGGGCATTGTCTCTGCTGCCGCCGCTGCTGGCAAGCCAGTGAGGAGCTAATACCCCCGTTGGATCCTGCTCATTCATTTTTTTTCTCTTGTTCTGGGCCCATTATCATTGTCACAAAATCCATTGAGGAAGTATTTTCTGGTTCTCTGTAGTGGAAGGGGACCATCATATATAACAAATATCCGCACAAAAAAAGAGGGGATTCACTTTGTTTGACAGCCTTGTTTGTTCATAATACACATGTATAGTATTACTGTTTCCCCTGGTCATATGGATTTAGGGTAAGGTGCTTCTCTGACCATTGGTGTTTTTTTTTTTATCCAAAGGGATGCAAGTCAGTTTTGCTAATACTATTTTAGAAGTCACTACTTGGAAACAGACAGCGTTTTAAAGTTTCCCCCGCTGTGCTCTGCCACAACAAACCAGCATTGGCCTCCTACCCACAAAGCAATTAAGCATATGGAGAGAGATTCTTCCTGGGTCCCAACTGAGTAGTATACCTCTGCCAACATACATCGGCAAGTGCAAAGATCAATGGCTCCCTGAAACACGGTGCTAAAACGGTAACCAGCAGGGAATGCTGTTAGCGGCCATTTTGATTTTTAGAGGGAGGCAGGTTGCCAGGTTGGCAAAGAAAACCCCTCCAACGGACATTGAGCATCGACTTTATGTTTCCACTGTCTCCCACATTGGCTTTCTAGAGTCTTGGCCTGCCTCTTTGTATCATCCTAGGCTGGGAGCCTCTGTTTAGGGTCTTTCTCTTGCAGGTCTTTTAGGGCATTTGCGCAAAGCCATTACATTTACAAAAAGGACATTTTTTTCACCTGTCTGACATTTCCCTTGCCTCCTAGTGCCTCTCCTAGTAATCTAATTAGGCCCAAATTGAGTAATCACTAACAATTAGCCTGTCGTCCTCTCTATGGCCTCGTCTAATTACAAATCCTAATTGCCAGCGTCATGTATCATAAGTGGGGAAAGATGGAAAGGGGGCTAGCAAACTACATTTGCCACTAATTAGCTTCTTTGCCACTGGCGTATATAGTGGGCTCTTGAGGTGTCATGCGTGGCTGATGGAAGTGGCTGATATGTCGTGGTGGCACATCTTTGGTGTCCTGGGGTCATAGCACAGTACAACGACCTCAGTGGCTTAAGGCTGCATGATGTATGTACGCTAAATAATTGAGGACAAAGGTGTTAGGTTAAGAGACGACTATTAAGCGATGTGAGAGTGAAGGCGCATGCATGTACGTGTTCGTGAATGTCGCTCTACAGCCTGACTGTTAAAGTTTGGGCCAGCAGAGAGAGAGAGTTAACTATTGCAAACCAGACAATAAGTGTGGCAAGTTTCAGTATCTTGCAGCCCCCTTTTGCATGCATTGTGTTTTCTCGAACAGAAACTAAAAGCCTACCTGCTAGAATGGGAAAATATAAAAGAAATTGTCAAAGATTTTAGATTTTTTCTAAAGGCACAGAATGACCTTGTCTGCTGTCACTTGGAGCTCATTGTCTTTCATTGGGACCTCTCCATTCTTTTGGGTGTGAAAATATCGGGGTTACTACCTCTAAGTCCTGCTTTCAGTGTGAATAGATTTATAGGATGCATAGTAGTGTGAGCACATACACCTTTTTTTTTTGTTGATTCGATGACCTCATTGAGAATCTAACAAATAACCCTGGAAGTGTCAGCACCATGTCCAACAACCATGCTACACAAGACACAGTAGTTCATTTAATCTTACGGACACTTTCAGGAATTCTACTAGACTGAAAATACTTGAACATGCTTTTGCTTTGTATGCCTTTAGTCTGAACTGTGTGTGCGTGTGTGTGTGTGTGTGTGTGTGTGTGTGTATGTGTGTCTTGTATCTTGTTCTGTCTCTAACAATGTCCTCTTTCTTTCTCTACAAATAGTCTTCCTCGGCATTCTAAATGCATCCGCCCAGACAGAGATGAAGAGGGTTGTTGGGGACAACGCCACTCTACCCTGTCACCATCAATTCTGGGCGGGCGACGCCCCTACGTTGGACATTGAGTGGCTGCTCCTAAAGCCAACCAACAAGCAGAAAGTGGTAAGAAAAAGAAAGACCACTTGCATATACGTTGACTATCACCTTAAGACAGTATAAGAAGTTTGGTTTCACGTTGAAATATTTTTTTTCAAAAAAAATGGGAAAACTAAAAGAAAAGATATTTCAGTTTAAAAAAGGTCCCAAAAAAAAAAAGTATGCCAACCTCCCCGTCGGGGAATCGAACCCCGGTCTTCCGCGTGACAGGCAGAGATACTGTCCACTATACTAACGAGGAGCTGTACAGAATGAACGGGCCCACCCCTTTTTGTAACTTCCGGTTGGCAACTCTTCTTATTGGTAAATTATCCTAAAGATGCTGTCCGTCAACTTTTTTCTAATTTAAAATTACAACGAAACCTTCGGCGATCGAGCGATGGAAACGCGATGATCTTTGTCCACACATGATGGCTAGAGCACGACGCTGTCACAACGCTCAAATTAAATGTATGGAGAACACGGCAACGTGAGGCTAACACAAATGCGAATCTCAGTTGTTAAAAGAGTAAACTCAATGTTGTAAGGAAACATTTGTGAATTAAATAAATTGAATGGCTATTTCTTGATCCTGGTCGGACTACAATCCTGCCATCAATTGGGTTGATCAAATGCACTGGCAAATTATTTCGCTGCTTCAGCTATGCATTCCTTGTTCGTTGTCAGGCTAGCTTTCACAGTGTTCAGGTCAACTGCTTGCAAGTCAACCGTGCTTACCTTCAACATGCGAGTGAAATGGATGGTTTAACAATTCGATGCTTCCCAGTTCCCTCTTAATAAAGCTGAGCTATAACTGATGTGTTACGGTTTTAGCTGCAGGCCATACATGTAATTCATTAACCAGAAATACTTGCAGCCTATTGTAGGCCTAGATTTAGGCCTACAGGCTTACAGCAGCTTTAAATCAAAACACAAACACCATCTCAAGCCTACAAGTCCCTTAACTTAGGATATTTGTACTAGCAGAGTTTCTCATTTTAAAGATGAATTTTGGTTTCACCCAAACCATTTGCAGCTCTCTTTTATGGCCTGAATTGGCAGGGAGGCTAATGCTTTCATTCCATTTGGCCAGTGGTCAAGCTAGCCCCCACAGAATCTTCAGGGTTATTGCCCCAATATTGCCACCTCCACTTTCCCTCTGGGTTAATGAAAGTCCTGCTACAGTTTGTCTTTCACTGAATGATGGTTTACGGTACTTGCTTTTTATCTGCTGTTAAAAAAAGACCAATTTCCCAGCTGACAGACGCTGCTAGGCTGGCCAGGGGATATTTCATAACTGCAATGAACTTTGTGTGTAGCGAAATCTTCAATTTTTTTGATTCACGAATAGAGGCTTGCCTAAAAGTATTACAAAGCCTCTTGCACATTTTGAGATGATTGAAATAACCATGCACACACAGTGCATCAATGGTCTATCTGTATGTGTATACCCTATTGTTAAGAAGCAGAAACACTGACATGTGCTGTACAACATGTGTGTGAACATGCATACCATCTGTCACCTTCTCTTCCCTAATCAGGTCATCACCTACTTTGCGGGGCGGGTATACGACCCTAACGAGGCAGAGAGGGGTCGGCTGGCCTTCGCCGGGGAGTACCTGAAGGGGGACGCCTCGCTGCTGATCAGTGACCTCTCCCTGGGGGACTCCGGGGAGTACAGCTGCAAGGTCAAGAACGGAGCGAAGTACCACTGGAGCACGGTGAACCTCATAGTGCTGGGTGAGCTCTTCTTCATGGGTGGCAACCAGTCCCTTTTACCAGTTTACTTGGAGCTCAATTACTATGTACAATCCTAATAACTCGTTTGGAATACAGAAATGCCAATTTTAGGTTTAGAACTCCTTCTCTGAGGATGTTTTAGGAGTGAGTAGATGTTTTTGATTAATGCATTCACACGGTATTATTTGTCCGGAAACATTGTGATAAGATGCTTTGCTGTTTACAATAACAGAACTATCTAGGGCCTCCGTTCTATCTTTCCTATTAAGACTTTGAAGGAGGGGGGGACGTACATTTATGCATACATTTGTACAAATTGCCGGCAGCTTTGCAAATGCCACTTTCGATTTTGGGTGTTTGTGAGCTGAAGGGGGGGGTTACCATTCGTCTTACTCAACAGGAAGATAATGGTGTGGGGAGCCGAGTGTGCATGGCCAGTGGGGAAAACAAGTAGGAAGTGTGCCT
Source organism: Galaxias brevipinnis (assembly GCA_036023535.2). Classification (NCBI taxonomy): domain Eukaryota; kingdom Metazoa; phylum Chordata; class Actinopteri; order Galaxiiformes; family Galaxiidae; genus Galaxias; species Galaxias brevipinnis. The sequence continues at coordinate 27,285 of JAVQIZ010104564.1, read as the reverse complement.
GACACAATAACAAGATGGAGGACTCCTACCTACCCACTCCACCCCCTACCCCCTTCTAATTGCATTCTTTGTAAAATGTGCTGACTCAGCAAAAACAGAGAGCGAGATGGGGGGAGGGGAGAGCTGGGCGATGGTGAGAGTATGGAGGTGGAAAAGAGTGATTGGCTATACGCGTGTTTTGAGTTACTAACCTGTTATGAAGGATCCTAATAGGCTTTTGTTTTTCTTTATTACTTTTATTCGTATTCTTCTAACATACCTGATATTGATTCAATGTAGTTTAATAAACTGGAAGCCATAGAAGTAGTTAAACAGTATGCAGGCGTAACCACAATTTCTACTTTTATTGCATATCTTAGCGTGACCTACATTTGCGCTACACTTATGAATGATAATGAATAACAATAATGAATGGTAGTTAGAAATATGAATCTGTTTGTCTATTGTTTTGTGGGTATGTTCAATGTTGCCAGTCAAGCCATCCAAGCCTCGATGTTGGATGGAAGGGCGACTGTTGGAGGGAAGTGATGTCAAGATGAGCTGCAAGTCTGCCGATGGGTCTGACCCAATCAACTACAAATGGGAAAGGATCCTGGACAAAGGCAAATATATCGGCAAGCTGCCCCCGTTGGCCCTCATAGGTAAGCACAACATGTAAAATACCAATTGTTCCAAGTTAAGGACATATATTTAATTGAAATTAATTATTTCAAATGAATTGCAGCATTGTCGAAAAACAACAGCTGTCTCGCGTATACTCAGTGGTAGTCACATAGCAAGCCAGACATCCTTGTTTACATAATTTTTGACGCAGATGTTGCTGAGTCAATTTTCCCATCTGTTTGTTGAGTTTATTTATCAGCCTGACTCTGTCATGGCCTATGGTCAAAGAAAACTACATCTCTTATTTCCATGGTTTTCTCATGGAAAAGTGGCAAACAAAAGCACCTCTGTGGAAAGACTTAAGTATCTGGTGCTACTTTGCCTGTTGTTTTGTTAAACGTTTTTGTATGTTTTTTTTTTTAAAGATTTGAAGAACCCAGAAATTGTGACTTTGAGGAACCTCACTAAGGATAGTGCTGGTGTATACAAGTGCACTGCCAGCAATGATGTGGGAGAGGAGAGCTGTGTGGTAGAGGTCAAGATGCACTGTGAGTATATGACCCCTCCTCCCTCTTATTGAGTTGTTACCTAGCCAAATCTTTACCTCATCTCAATAGACTTTTGGGTCTGTGTCAACAAATACGGTTGCACCCAACATAACAGTCCTGCCCCATTACAGTCAGCTCTTCCAGTTAAGACTATAAAATGCTCACTCACTCTCTCTTTCTCTCTCTCTCTCTCTCTCTCTCTCTCTCTCACTGTCTCTCATTCTCTCTTTCACTCTTTTTCTACCCCTCTCTTTTTTTGTCTCAGATGTGCGGGGCATTGGAGTGGTAGCGGGTGCGGTAGTGGGTGTGTCCTTCGGCGTCCTTATCATCATCCTTATTATCTGGCTGGTGTTCCGCAAGAAGGAGAAGAAGAAATATGAGGAAGAGGAGACCCCAAATGAGATTAGGTATGAAAACATGTAGTCCTGTCCTTCTAACCTCACAAAATGTGTAAATATTATTCAACAAAAGCAGTAAATAAAACAAAACAAACCAGTCAGTTAAAATCACATCAGTATATACTTAAAGGACATAAACACACTAAGCTAGCTCTCATTCCAACTTTACAGTTTGTACTATCTTTAGTAAGTTACACGCTAAGCCTCACATAACCTTTAGTGCCGGCCCTCTACCCATTGGTCTCTTTAACACCATAAGAAACCCAGCAACCCGGTAGCGCAGAGCAGCCTCTCATTCCACATCCCTACGTTATGTCTTGTTACAACAGCAGCAATTTTTGTAGGTGATAGCGCGGCATCCGTGCCATCGTCAATTTGCAAGTGTCAGGATGAATTATGCAGGCTTCTGGGGATGGCCGACCATCAATAATGTAGCCAGCTAGCATCGCAGCCAGGGTAGGAGCCAGGAAGCAGACTGTCAGTCCTCTACTGTTTACATATGGCGATTTAGCTAAGAGATAAGCACAGCGACAGTGATGTCATGGCTGCTATTTAGGGCTGGTGAGGGGTTGCTCATTCTGTTCCAGTGAGGAGGGATAATGTCTCCTTATTTCACTCTGGGGTCAAGACCTTAAGGGTTGATCTCTTTAGTACGCTTAAATAAAACTTGCACCGTAATATAATATATTCTTAGGGAGACAGGTGATCACGTACATACATAAGAGACTCATTGTCTGAATACATACATGTAAGATAGCCTTAGATTACAATTAATATTAAGAAATGCTTTGTGTATCTGTTCATGGCAGGGAGGACGCTGAGGCTCCCAAGGCCAAGCTGGTGAAGCCCAACTCCCTCTCCTCGTCCCGCTCTGGCAGCTCGCGCTCTGGCACCTCCTCCACCCAGTCCATGGTGCACAACAGTGTCCCCCGGCCGGGCCCCCGCGCCCGCCTGCCTGCCGTGGCGGCCCTCAAGGAGAACGGACAACCCCATGCCTTCCCCCAGTCACCCCCGGCGTACACACAGGTGGTCCCAAAGACCCCCGAGCCTCGCACGCCCGCCACGTCCACTTCCACGTCCAACTCTAACTCCACCTCCACCTCCAACTCCACCTCCACCATCAAGACCAGCCCGCCGTCAAAGCTGAGCCCGGGGAATCTGGCTCGCATGGGTGCCACTCCCGTCATGATCCCAGCCCAGACCAAGGCCTTCCAGACTGTCTAGTAGGGGAGGGGGGCAGAGAAGCAGCACCGACAGACAGACAGACATCCATACATTCATACATACATACATACAGACAGACCACAATCAAGACCATCCTATAACTGGACCCCACAGACTGATATTGAAAGTGATCCAACTGCGTCATCTTATCAACACTCCCCTTCAACTCACAACCAAGACAGCCCTGATCCAAACCTTCAGGTAGCTCATTTGTGACGGGGGGATCCGCAAACCCACCCACACTCCAACCCCGCCACCCCCCGTCTCGACATCGAGGCTGTACACTTTGTCTTGCGCGTGTCTTTCCGTGACACATACTTTTCCCTCAGTTAGGCCTGTGATGCAGACGACAGGGCGTTGTGTACTCTGGGGTCAAAGGATGAGCAGCCCCGTGTGGAGGGGAGGTACTTATAAATTGATGTGACAGGGTTGTTCGTGGGAAAAAAAGGCTTGTGTCTCGGCCATGCAGAAAGAAAAGGGGGGGGGGGGGGGGGTCAGCGGGACACGGAACAAGAAAGGTAGAGGGAAAAAAGGGAGCTGGAGTGGAAAAGAGCAAGCAGACAAATTAAAAATGGTACACTGCACAGCCGCCCGCCCTCAACCGGGAGAACAGGTCGGGTGTCAGACGGCTCGCGGTGGCCAAAGCAGGAAGACAGTTCAAACCCGGTCACCAGGGGGGGGGTAAACGGTAATGTGTTAAACCACTCGCTAAAGAAAATGTCTTTCTCAGCGTAACGTTGACACCACACCTGGCCCAGTGATAGCCAGCGTTCATCTGGCCACTCAGCATCATCTGGACTCCTCCGACGTCCCACCAGGCAAGGGAAAAGAGATCCAGAGGATCAGCAGGACTATCGAGAACGGGCGAGACCCTGCGGATGGCGTGTGCCTGCCTCTGATTGTACAAAGTTGTTTATGAGACTCTGCACAGACACATCACATTCTCCAGCCTCACAGGGGTCACACATGGACATGTTGCTATTGTTAGTTATTGTCACTGCTTTCCGTATGTCTATTAAAACACAGGCCGACATGTCTGATCATGTATAGTTCCTCTTCCCATGGTCAAACCCAGATTATAATTCCCTATATGTAGACCATGTGAGATATTAGATTTGTATTTTACTTACAGTAACAGTATTATATCCCTAAGAACGTTTGAGGATTGTTTCAGGGTTGGACAAAGGCCCTACAGACAAAGTGCCACATCGAATGCCAATTGTTAATGTTAGGTTTAGCCTTTTTTTGTTGTTGTTTTTGTGTAGTATTGGATTACAATATAACCTACAGCTATACTACTTATTTCGTTTACTTATGAAGTGTTTTTTTTTGGTAATCATAATGAATGAAAAACTGGAAGAATGTGTTGCTGTACAAGATATGCACTTCCTTTGTTTGTCCAGTTCATAGATTTAGAGCAATAACTTGAAGCGTCTGTGGTCAAGCTGTATTTCTAGCATTTTGAAAGGCAAATAGAATACTTTCATTTCCATGAGAAACATTAATATATCCGTTGAACACATTGATATACAGTAAACCATGCTGACCTTTAGAGTTTGTGATGTGCATGCATGGCAATACTGCTTTTATGTATTATATCTCAGATCCAGATGAAATATCCTTTCAACCTGAGAAGTTAGATTCCAGGATCTCTTTTCAAACCAGTTTCACGTTCTGCTCAAAAAACATCTAAATGTAGTAACACATCGGTCTTTCCGCGTCCGTCCGTTCATACATTCTTCCAAATAGATGTCTATCTCAGTACAGTGCAACCGATGGATGGACTGTCAAGGGGATATTTGGAGTGACTGATGCTGCAGTGGCGTTAGTGGAAAACTCGCTTTTTTCTGATGAGTCAGATGCTACCCCACAGAATTAAATTGATCTAGTACAGAAGAATTGTGTTCCCAGGCAAATTCAGAGGAAATTAAAAGGATCTATTTAACACGAGACCTTCCCAGTGCTTTGATATCAGATACATATCTATGATGATATCGGATAAGATATCTATGTTATTTTCAGTTTCTTAAAAGTCATGGAATATGAAACAAAACTGGCCAAAGAAAGCAAGAACATTCTGTTTGGATCTCACGAGTATTTCAAGCTTGCCCTCCGCCACCTATGGTAATAGCTCCTCTCCAGACCCATAGACAGACGAGGTGAGAGCTGAGAGGATGACACCTGGGGGAGAGCTCCTGATTACCCAAACCCCTTTGAATTTCCCATAATGCCCCTAAAAGCCAATAAGGGGAAACTGAGTGGATGATTGAATGCAGCTTTTACAACGATTTGATAGGGTGGGGATACGCAGCACCATTGATTTTCCTGTTATCCAAGGGGCTCAACGGAATTCCCTGGTTAGCTCGTCCCCGTTCTCCACTGCCCATTTCACTCAGCCCTTCTGCAGGGGTGGACGCCTGGAACCATTAGGATTTCACACTTTTCATGGGAATGTCATCCTCGGCTGACTATGAAGGAATGGGAACTGTCTGCTGCCGGCCTTTGCTGGGGTATATTGTGACTCAAAGGTGGTATCAGATTAAAAATAAAACACAAGACCTACTACTGCTAGTTTGAGGACTTGCATCTTGTTATTTATTATTGTGCATTCACTCAGGAGACCGTGTTAGTTTGAGGCTGAGGTCTTCTGTGTTGGATACCGTGCAGTGTAAAGTTTCAAGGAAAAATACAAAAAGGACAAGCACTTAAGCTGGAGAATGAAAGATATATGCATGTCACAAATATTAACTAAAAGAATAAAACAATATTTTTGCCTCAATGCTTATATAAATATACAAATGATAATCCTGTAAATAAAATGTTATGTTTAAACAACTTATCCTGTAAATTGATAAAAGGTTTTCTATTTTTTGGTTGTTTTTATTTGATTCTGGGTTTGATTGTTTGAAAGTATTAAATCCAAAGTATTTTGCACTTTCTTGTAACCGCAATTAGCCCTTTTTTCTTGTATAAAGTCCTTTTGACTCCTTAAAGTTATTAGTATGGCCCTACTGGTCAAAAAGACTACCCTCCACAGTATTATCTCAGCGTCTTTGTTTGTACAATGTAAAGGCTATTATTTTGAGTAGGGGTAAACCAAAAAGACATACATTGTACATATATCCCCCTTGACTAAGAAAATGTATATTTGTACAATATCAGAAGTACCGGTTTTTGTTTGTAATAAAGCACTTGACAAAGAACCAGATTGAATTGGGTCTCTCGATTTAATTCAGGTCAAAATAATGTTTTGTGTTTACACCACTCAACTATACTACACTGAAATAAACTGAGCTGGGATTATCCACTTACCTTTTCGTAATAGTTCATGGGACTATGCAAGCCAATATTTCTGGTGCAAAACACTGTACACGCAAACGGTCCAGTCAGAGCAATGCTGCCCTCTAGTGTACAACTTCTCTCAGCAGAGGTAGAGGTAAGTATCAACAACCAGAACACATGGCTGACCTCTAGCTTCAATGTTTAAATACAAACTTAGAAACAGCTTCCTTCTGTAATTACACTGTTAATGCTTATCATATACTGTACTAGAGCATTTAATGGTTCATCATCTTCTTAGTCTTTGGTCATGCAAAAATACATGGCACCTTTTTTCAACCCAAACGATTACATTTTGTGGTTGAATCAACTCCATGTTTGCAAAATGGAAGTTTACAAAATGTCTTTACATGGCCTTATTGTATTGAGCAAGGGAAAATAATGATATCAATGTAGACTGAAAAGATAACTACTTCTACAATGTTTGCAAGGCCACTTTTACACGGGTGAAGATACTTGCAGCACCATCTGACCTTAGTATGACATCTCTGGAAGCCCGCTAACAAAGACATTGCGTGTAATCGTAGATATCAACATGTATGATACATTTGACACAACATAAGGCACACTGGCTTAAGCACAGGAATTTAAATATTTCGCTCGAAACTGGTGTTGTTCCATTATTTGGCCTGCCCTACCACGTAATGTAAACGTTTACAAAATACAAAACACAATACAAACGCATATGATGGCATAAAGTTATTGTTCTGTAGCTACTAACCTAAGCTCACGACGAGTGAAATACTTTCTTAAGTATTTTGCTATTTGTTATTGTAAGTACTGGATATTACATGAGAACATAAAACATGTTCTTTATATGTGTTAAACTATTATCTTCAAGCAGAAGCATTTTCAATCCTGAAATCTAGCCTACCGAACGCGTATCGCAAAATCACTCTATCAACGAGCTTCTCTGTAGCACTCTGTTCTGGCGCCCCTCGCTTCCAAATGGGATGCCGGTCAACCGTCCCAGCGATTGAAATAGACCGGACGAGAGCCGACCGACCTTGTTGAGTACATTTTTACCGAGTCCAATGTTGAAAATATGGCTCTAGCAAACCATGGATTTATCATTCCAGTGTTGAAGCTTGAAGAGGCTGAGGATGATGGCATTGCTCGCAGCATCTCTCTTGGGCAGATGCAACAGAGCAACCCCTTGTCACCGTCGAATCCGAGAAGACACAGGTATAACTCTTCTGTCCTTCCCTTTCCCGTATTGACTCATATCCAATATACCTTACAATTACCGACTGCACGCTTGGTAGGGATTGTCATGCATTGCCAATAGACAATAGTGTATGCGTAGCCCACGGTAAACAACACAGATCCAGACATCAGCAATAGCCTACCAGTTTCTCCACAGTATTTTTTAGATAAACATGCAGGTGAAAAAGTTATTTTGTTTTCCATTTTCATAATGGTACTGTATGTGATTGCTTAGTTGGATAAAAAATATGCCTTAATATCAAATAGATGACACACTGAGCCATGACATAAAGCCCTATCTTGAATTTTAAGACAGTCCAAAAATAAATTTAATGAGATAAGGATGCACCAATTTTGAACTTTCAAACCTTGCCACAGGCCCATACTGCAATTTGAGGAGTTAGTCAAGGACACATCAATATTAAACAGATTAGATAGATATTGCAAATTATATAGCGGTGTACATGCTGTTATGTGTGTGGGGAAATGAGGCTACGGCAATGTTTTACTGGAGGCTATGGATCTTGAAGGGCACCTTTGAAGCCTGCTTGGCCAGGGCAGAAGCAGAATGGGGGTGGGGATTGGGTTTGCTGGATCTCTCTCTCTCTCTCTCCCTCTCCCCCCCACTTTCTGTCCTATTGACTATGTCGAACAGGCATGCAAGCCTGTGCATGGATAATTGGCTTTCCTACAGTGCAGACAGATATGCCCTCTGTAAAACTGGTGTCCTGCTCTAGCCTTGACCAATATGCTCAATTTTAGGGAGACAAGAAAAGACAGTGCTCTCGTGAACACAGAGAGGAGAAGGTTAACTCAAACACTTTGGTTATAGTGTATAACTTTCCACTCTTCCCTTTCAATAGATTCAAATGGTCAAGATTGTCACACGTCTTTAATATGAGTATAATATCTTAGAGATAACATTCAAATGGAATCAAATGGAACCATATTAACACATATGCTCCTGTAATGACACTTTAAACGGCATCTCTCTCACACACACACACATAAAACGTACATAATTAAAGTTGGTCTTTATTCAAGGTCTGCAGTGCTTGTATCACTTACAAAGATGGAGCCTGGTTATTAAAAACATACACTGCACCAGTTCTGCCCACCATGTCAATAACTGCCACAGTGCCCTTGCACTAGGAGCAAACTTCAAAGTGTTCCTCTGGGTGGGGGCTCTGCTCTAGGGGTGCTGCACGTTACCCCAAAGCCCTCTCCTCAAATACCCGGGCTGTAGCAGATCTGGGTGGTGACACATGGGCATTGACAGCAGCGCTTAGCTTATTGCTTACTTTACTAAAGCCACTCTAAGGTCAGATGTGATTATTTGGTTTAAGTAGTAAGTAAGTAGTAGGCAATCTATCCACCCTCCCCCTCCCTCTCTTCCTCCCTACAACATCCTTGTCAAGGTTGGATACATTTGGTTTCTGCTTAACTGAAGGTTAGCACTAAGGTGTACTGATGCTGTGGCAGTGTTAAGTTGGCAGTGTCTTCTTCGCACGAGGGCTTACACTTTAAGTAGGATTATATTCTCTATTCTGAACCCTTTTAAGTGCAACGCGAGGATGCATTTCACCTTTGTAGAACATTCATCTTTAATGGCATTGTGCTACTCACAGTGAGAAACACAATTTGAAGTAGTTGGTATGAGGCTTTGCATTGACCTTGAGCATAGAGGGTATAACAGGGAACATAATAACAATTGCATTCTGAGACCGCAATGTGTTGTACTGTGACCAAATTAGAGACTTGCAGATGTACTCTGAACAGGCTTTGATCAATGTAGAGATTTGCAGATGTACTCCCAGCAGGCATATAACCATACATGGAGGGAAACACACTAGGCTAAATCAATCGCTGGGCATAATTTGATCTCCAATCCTCTTTTTTCCATTGGTTATTGAGTCTAAATCACAAGCCACAAATCCCTACGCACTGCACTCTGCCTATGTCTCAGTTACCTTATCGACTGTTTTTTCCATTATGGGTGACCTCTAGGAAAACACTGATGGGAGATGCAGTCGCTGTGTGTGCTGGGGGTATTGAATGAAAAAAAGGCTGCAGTGTCATGGCTGTTTAAATCCAAGTTCATATTGTCCTTAAGTGTTCTCTCATACAAATTTACCTCAGTGAAACGTGTCAAATCTGGTTAGAACTAATTTGCGACAGTGGTGTGTCGTATTGCATGTCCTCCAGAGAAAGGAGGGCATTGTGGTTAATGCATGACTGTTTCATTCAGACATTAAGTCATCGCTGTACAGTGTGTCTGCGTATTTTCTGTGTGTTCTACATCATATCTGCGTGTTTCACCACTTTAATCGATAGGCCATAGGCATTTGTTGATTGAAACAAGAAAATTTATCTGATTACTTCTAGGAACAGTCCAATCTTCCACTGTTTCTGGCATTGTTCACATCATCTACGCCTGCATACTAGAAACCTGGCTTTATACTGATTTTATTTTCCGGTCAGAAACAGATGACAGCTAAGCTTGCACTGATGTATCCTATTCAGGCTGATAGCATCTGGAGTCTTTCTCATAACCACTAGGTGGCAGGCTTGGATTGTACATCTGACTGCTGTTCCCTGCTCTAATCTACATCCTTTGTCAGGTTTGCCAGCCGTATTATATTAATGAGGAAAGCAGAGCAGTGTGTCTTCCGCGTTGACAAGGTTAGCAGGGACAGGTGACAAGGAACAATGATTGACTGCTGTTTAAAGGAAGCGGAATGCAAGATAGTAGACGTAGGACATGAATATTAAGCTGTTGGTCCTTTACAGACAAACGAGGGTCGGGATCAGAGGAGGGAATGTAAAAGGGATACTGGAACATTGAGCACAAACGTAAGGATGTAGCTAACATTTCCAAAAGCAGTGCTGTTTCTGTGTGTTTCTATGTTTGTGTGTGTGTGTGTGTGTGGGTGTGGTAATGAGAGTGCGTCTTTTTGTGCACTTTTACGGGATTTGTTTAAATGGACCTGGAAGCATTTTCTCAACTGGTTGTAAGAATAAGATCAACTTTTTAATTGCAATGAAAAGCTATTGTTCCTAGATCTGGTACTTCATACCTACCTTCAACAAACACTAGATCTGTTTTCAGAATTTCCATCAAACATTTACATTACTGTAGGCCTACATTACTATTGTCTTTAAACATTTCAAATAACAGTACTGACATCAGAAAGGTTGCATAACCTAGATCAATGTGCCTAGTGTTATGACAATAAAAAATGTACCATTATTAAACAATCTACATTTGAAAATGTCAATGTCAATGTCAAAGCATATTCAGACCAGAGGAATGCTTTATCTTTACCTGACTGTTGCCACAGAATGAGTCAAAATCAGGATTTAGGCTGGCTGTAGCTGGGCTATTATCCTGTGTTGTAGAGTTATACTGGCTCCCACAAACCTTAGGAAGAGCCATTACCCTCCTACCGTCAGCCAGTCACAAAGCTGTAGGAACACTCTGCTCTCAAGAAAGAAAGTTTGAAGGAGAGTGTCCAAGACTCCTTTAATGTATATGCATACACGCTGTATATGCAGATCCCTGCTATTTTTTTTCCCCCCGGGGGGTGGGGGCTAGTGTGTGTGTGTGTGTGTGTGTGGGGGGGGGGTAATGTGTTTCACAGTAAACAAAACACTTAAATTTGCTTTGTTTTGACTCAGGTCCATTTCTTTTTAAATTGTTCAAGTTTCGCTGATATGCCTCTTTCTTTTAATTTGCAATGGCTAAAAAAGTAACAACAATCCTATTTTCAATTGCACTGCTTTTTGACCCCAACATGTCAGCCCGTTCAATTATTTTGCATCCCTTGCCAGTGACTCACCCAAGTTAAAACAATCTATGAACAGTCAGCACTCGTGGTACAACAGCGGCACGACTCAATTTTGCATTTGGCAGCTAAATTTAGCCTGCAGTACCTATTTCAGAATATGATGGTAGTGTGAGCGTTAGGATAGGATATACCCTACTACTCAGCTCTCTGGGCCAACTTACAGCAGGTTTCTGTGTGTGTGTGTGTGTGTGTGTGTGTGTGTGTGTGTGTGTGTGTGTGTGTGTGTGTGTTAGAACCATTAAAACATTTAGGGCTGGTGAGTTCTATGAGAATTTGATAGTCACTGAATTGATACTGCGACTCTCCTTTAATGGGTACAAGTACATTCTTCCAGGCTCTAGGAATTCAAATTCTGTAGTGCTGATGAGGTTTAGTGATTTGATACAAAATGAGAATAACTAAAAAAGATGAATGCTGCAAAAGGCAAAACATTTACCAAAATATACTCTACTCAGACAGTACCAAACCCGCACAGGACCTACAACTTTTAAAGCAATAACTCAGCTGCAAATAAATTCAAAGATTGGCTAGCATTTATTTTAATTTTATTATGCCCTGAAAACTGGTTTTGGTGATGATCAAAAAAGAGATCTTGATCTTTAACCTTTTGCTTGTTGACCCAACAACAGCCCTCAGGCTCTCATCTGATGCATCCTGCTGCACTCAAACTGTCAGATTGCATCAAAGTACACCATGTTACCATAGCAACTGAAAGGGGGAGCAGAAGAAATGAGCATAGCAGTCAGCTAAACTAAAGTACACTAAACATGAGGTGTAGTGTAGTTTGCCTCTTTGCATAAGCTTAATTACCTGTTAGAATATGGCCAGAGGAGCAGCAAATCTTAAAGAGGTTCGGACAGAGGGAAAGACCAGAAATAGAAAATGTGTTTCATCTGTTCGTTTTTGACTTCCCATCTAATTTCAAACCACACTTACATATTACTCTTATAATGTAACATAGTCATGTTGCTCTCGGTGCGCTTAAAAAAAAATCCAGTGAAGCACAGACAGACACCCTGTCTATTACTCATGATTATCTCATTACAGCACTGAATGCAATGCCATCACTATTTTAAATGTCAATAACCTAGTCAATATCAGTGCATTAGGAGCTAACTCTTCTATTGAATACATTTTCCGACTGGAAATGCTTGGTAATGTGAATGAGTTGATGTTGACAAGCCGCTATCACACCTCACCCAGGGAAATACAGAGCTGATATAATCCACTTACTAAAGTTGTGTTTTTGCTTCTTGTGGGTACCTTCATAACAACTGTGGAGAAGTAAGACTATCATGTCTTCTGACAGCTGGGATAAGCTTCCAGGCAGATTGGGCTGGTGTTGTAGCGATGCGTGACAACTTACATTCTGGCTTAGGAGTTGCAGCGGCAGTGAACTGATAGGTGGTAAAGCCTGGCTCCCAGGTGTGCAACTGCCATGGCTTATGCTGCCCTTGAGAGACTGTACTCCGTCTGAGCGACGGCAAAGCAATCCCACTTCACTTGCAGGAACCAAAATTGCAGAAGCAAAACTCAGAAAACACACACACACACACACACACACACACACCCACCCATGAGGGAACGGCCACTGCACCTGGCAAGGGGAGGGACGTCAAGGATTTGATGGTGATGGCCTTGACACATTCTTGACCAATCCTTGCAATAACAATGGGCCCCTATTTATGCAACAGGCCTTGGTTTTTGGCACTGTATCAGTACGGTGAATCTCTTTGAAATACTTTTTGTATTATTGTTTTTTTTGCATTTTTATTACATAAAGTGTTACAGGATGTTATGTTATATATATTGTCCCATCTAAAGTACAATGTGCTGCATTGTATTGCTTGGTGTTTTTATACTCTGCTGTGGAACTCATCAAAGCAGAATGCAGAACCAAATGCAGAATATGTCATCAAAATTTGTGTCATTGACAGAAAAAAAATTATACAGATCTATCAAGATGCTCACAATTAGTATCTAGGCCCTGTGCCTTCCAGATAGTGTGTGACCTCGATACACACATTTCCTGTTGCTTGAATCTATTTAGAGGACAGATTGCATTTTCTCCCGTGCAGTATGAAGGCATACACACTCTAACTATTGCTGTGGAGTAGCCTTAATAAGAAATGTGTGCGCTGAGTACTCACCTACAAGTGTGCATATATGTTTCTGTGTATATGTCCGCAATCCTCGTGTGTATCGATAGTGTTTATGTGTAGACCTGTGTGTAAGAATAGTGGTTCAGTGTTTTTTCAGCAGGGTGTCTTAAACCTCTAGGCCTTGAACATATGGTGCATCAATATGCAACCCGTTTTAAGACAAGTCATCTTTCAGACTACAGGCTGTCACCGTAATCCTGTGTTTATTTTTCAGTTCTTATTAAATAATCAGTGTTCTCTGTGTAGCGAGAGCTCTGAAAATACACATGGTGAAGAAAAGGATTTAATGTGTGCTTAACTAACCAGATAAATTTACTTTAGTAAATTCCTTATTACTCACATTGCGGTAAATGCTCGAAGACTGCATACACAAATTGGTCGACAGGGTATTTTTGGATGAAAAGTAGCTCTGCATAAACAGGAGTGAAATGACATGGTGATATTTAATTCACAAGCCCATGCTGTCTTTTGATTCAACCAAACGGAGGACGTGGAGTCTGTAGAGCTGGGCTATTTATTGTAGACATTACCTTGCCAAATACGCCTGATGGTCTCTGGCATGGGCAACGAGGCGCGAGAGTCTCCCTGGGTAAACAGGACAACAGCAAGGCATACTGATAAGGGAGGAGGTAGTGAGGCAGCCAGAAAAAGGAAAAAAAGGAGGAAGAAGAGAGAAAAAAAGATAACACACAAGGAAAATAGTGAAGTCAGAAGCAAACGATGAAGATCTAATGGGAGAGAAGGGCAACAGAGTAAGAAGGAAATAAGCATGTGCAGGACTGAGTAGGCAGAGAGGCGGAGTGTGTTTGAGAGCGAGAGACAACGAGAGAGAGGGAGAGAGAGAGAGAGAGAGAGAGAGAAGGCGGGTGAGAGAAAGTCAATGTGGGTGCTGAGTGCGCGAGCCAGAGTGTGTGAAGGAAAAATGACAGGGCGCGTGGACTGAGGACGGCCACTTCCTGAGAATAAAGCCTGTTTCACCTCCTCCTGCCTTCTTCTTTATGGCACTTTGAGTGGGTCCTGGTGGGGCATCCCTCCCGCCAATCTCTCCCAGTGGGGATCCGAGTGCCATGCCAAGAGACTTTCTCGTCCCACATTTGCTGACTAAAGATGGATTAGTGTCTGGTTATCACTATTCATGAAGCAATTCAAAGAATTTGGAGAGAAGGTGTTTGCGTCCGGAACCAAGGTAAATCCATTTTTTCATGGTAATTAACATGTCGACAGCTTGACAGTATGTAGGCGACAGCAGTACCGCTGCTAAATCTTGCATGTGTGGGCAAAGTGTAAATAATTGATCGCTCAGTGTGTGCATGTTTGGGTTTTTGAGAAAAATAATAAAGGCATGGACTTTGATTAGGAGGAAGCAAATCTTAACACTGCCACTAGCACAGTTGTGTGTATCAAAAGTCCACATGCATCTTTAGTCACTGGTCTTGAGTGGGTTTCGGGGTTGCTACTGAAAGATAGACTGTAGTGTCCCATGTTAGATGAACGATGTGCAACATAACGGACATTAAACATGAAGGCTTGGATGGTGCACAGTACATACATGTGCTTTATTTATTATAAATGATAATCAATGTCTTAAATACGGGTTTGCTGAGACCTTTGTTGTATTGCATTACATGTTCTATATTTTTCTCTGGACCTTTAAAATTTCTGTATTTTCATTGTAGCATTAGCATGTCTGTGTGTGTGACGGTGTGTCTGTCTCCTCTTCAAGCAGTCCCTCTGGGAAAGCCAGTTGAAGTGAGTTGCACAAACAGATGTGCAGAGTAACAAGCATAGGAATTTTTACACACACTCACACACACACACACCTCTACACACACATAGAGCTGACGGAGAAAGGAATCAAAAACATTGTGAGCACTTCAAGTCACACACCCACACCCCGCAGACAAGGCAGAATGAACAGTATTCTCATTCCTTGGTCTTTCAGACCTTTATCTTCTTATAGCAGAAGCTGTCCTGATTAGCACATTGCATTCTGGGATAATGAGTGTTGCCTAACGGCCAAACGCATGGTACCGTAATTCCACAGAGATGCCACCACCCCGCTGTCTTTTTTTATGGCTAACTCTGAAACATCTTTACATAAAGACATTGTTTCTACAGCAATTCTGGCCAATTATGTATTATTGTTTAAATAATTTGGGTAGGCACATCTGTAAATTCATAAATTTTTTAGGATAGCCTGCTCTACTGCCATCCTCAAACCAAGCTTTACTGAAACTTAATATCCATTTCAATGTAAGCAGCATCTAATGTAGTTAATTATGTTTATCCCTGCTTCACAGCCAAAATAGCAATCAGCCGTTTACCAAACAGTATCTTTTTAAGGCGGATTAACTTTTCTGTGTGTGTGCTTGATAGTTTCACAGTGTTGCAATAACGCTGTATCTTTCAATAATGCTGACATTTTTCAATTGTGTCTTTTGCTTCTTGTAAATCAGGCTTGTTTTGCTTCCAAAAAACGAGTCTGGCACTAGATGATCCCGAGCTGTGAGAATGGCCCACTTTCTCTTAGTTTCAGCTGTTTATAGTTGAGCTTCTCAGCCACGGTCTGCCCATGATCTCCATACAGTATTGCTTTCTACCCTGAAGAGAGCTAAATATAGACGGGGATTTTTCTAAGCCCTTCCAATTATCTATGGTGTAGTACAAAGATGAAGGGGATGGGGTTGAGAAACCAAAAGGGTGGAGGAGAGAAATGTCAGTGAGATGTACGTCTTTTCCAGCTCTCTTTCGTCAGTTATGTGCTTAAATTTAAAATGGTCTACAGATATCTGGTGTGATGGGTTCATTGTGGACTATGGCTTGACAAAACCATCACAATTGGGCATTTGAATACTCATGTCCCCCCTGATTTGGAGTCTAGACAGGCTAAATGCAACATAATTGAAACCTTAATGGGGCCTTAATATGCAAAGGTGTCCCATGCAGTAATATATTCCTGATACTATTACATTGTCTCTATCCCACCAGCGATGCTAACCAATTCTGGTTGTTCCCTGAACTTACTCCTGCCACTGTTGGCTAATAATTGCAGAATCTGGGCCGCTTGATCATGAATCACAAAAGGTTAAATATTTCTACATGATTTATGAAACTCGAGTAGTACTGTTTCAGAAACAGTCAATCACATATTTTCGTATTCTCCTTCAAGGTTAGAGAACAAATTTGTTGTTTTTTGCAAACCTCTATTTATAAACACCTTTCATTCTTTTCATGCTTTGTTTAGAACGGTTTCATTCCCTGTAAGGTGGTTGCGAAAGAAAATAATTGCTTTTGTTTTCCAAGAACATGTATAGTTTGCTTGGCCTATGGTATTAGCAGATGTAATTACTGGCTATAAAAACAGATCCTGTCGCATAATGTGGCAGTTATTACAGTTACAGTTGTAGTCTGGTAGACTTATTGATAAGAGAGGACAGTGAGACAATTAATAGTTAATTATAACAAGACCCCTCTTTTAGACACTGATGCTCCCCCCCAGTTCTGATCACACACAATCAATACCATAATTGCAAGTGATGCAGAACACATGAAACAGTTGGAAAGTAAAATGATATGAATGACTGAGGTTATAAATAATGATATACAATAATCTTCTGTCCACTGCCCTTGCTATTCATTGAAACTGCAGACCAAATTGTTTAACTAAACAACTCTTTAATATGCAGTTCTCAAAAACAGAGATACATGGAATAAATGTATCATTTTATGTACTATTTAAGTCCTATACCTTAATACCAGTTTCCTTTTCAGACAAAACTTCAACTGCATATAGAAGACTAGCGTTGTACATTCCCAATCCATTAGAAGATGTTGATGAAACAGATTAAGAAATGTCTCCTAGTTCTCCAAGGATCCTGAGATTGCTAGAACTACACTCAGGATTGGCTCTACTTAAAGCGTCCCTTTTATAATTCTGTCATAGCTATGTGAAGTAGCTGCCTTGATGCCTGAGCAATATCCATTACTGCACAACACTGACAATACAATGATAATGAGGAGTGACTCTTGAAAAGATGAAGCTTTCATTATAAAACTGTAGAACAGCGAAATTCCATGAAATTCTTAATTCATGCAGAGTTACACAACATTTTGTATTTTTCCTTTAGTAATTTTGATTCAATTTCAGATAACTGCACTGAACTTGTTACCAAACTTTTTACACTAATAACACATTTTGGTTCAATCACTATAGTGACAATTTTCTAATCTTGTTATTTCTTACGGTGGCTGACATTAAATCACTTCAGGCAGTTCATATACTTCGTTCACCCATTCGCTGCACTCCCTGAACATTTTTATGCACACCCATAAAATACAGGCTTAGATTTTAACCCATCCTCTATTCTATGTTATTGGGCTTCTTACAGCATTTCCATTGATAAGACTTAAAGCCCAGAGTTAAATTGGGGTTATTGGTTAGCATGGTTTTGCTGTATAAAAATGTTTAAACCGTGAAATTAAGCTGTTTTATCAATGTTACCCATTTGAATTTGCCCTTTTGAGAATTTGTGTTAATCGTTTGCACATTTGAAAAACTTTTAAATAGAACTAAATTTATTGTATTATTGGCATTTTGCAAGGTTTCTGCAAAACTTAACATGGTTGGATTTAAATCAACAATTCCCAGACTGTCGAGTTATGTCCAAGGACAAAGGATGTCTGCCTCTATTTGTGTGAAGCCTTCTATTTGGCCCCATGCATTAAGACATGCCTTTGCCCTAAGCCTAAATTACATTATCTCAATTGGTCTAATGGTTTACTAGAATGGGTAGGAATCTTTTGTAGCCCATCGCAAATGTCATCAAATGGCATTACTCTTCCAGTTCATGTGCTCTGAATCATCAGTTCTCCCTCTCACTGGCCAGCGAAAATGAGAAGTGACAGCGCTGGTTATGTAGAGTCAAATGCAGTAGCACCTCTACAGTCCAACTAGCTGTAGTCTAGTGTGGATGACCCCAGAAAGCCTGTAGCCAGATTCTAACACTAACCCAGAACCAACCTAACAACCTTTCATTTGGTAACACTGTAGCCTTACAGCCCAATAGAAATACTGATGTTGGTGGGATTGCACAGTATTCTTGCTCTGATTATAAGAGGAATGGGATGTTGTTTGATACTGTACATTAGCTAGATTCAGGGTTTGCCCTAAAAACATTTTATCCTGGGCTTTTATTTTGTGTATGTGTGTGTGTGTGTGTGTGTGTGTGTGTGTGTGTGCGTGCGTGCGTGCGTGCGTGCGTGCGTGCGTGTGTGTTTGTGTGTGTGTGTGTGTGTGTGTGTTTGTGTGTGTGAATGCATGTATCTGTACCCCAAACCCTATGGTTAGGCAAATTTTGCTAAGCGAGGAATTTTTATTTTACTTTAAACTTCCTCAGTCTGTATGTATATGACTCTATGGGTGTTCTATATTTCCAAAATGAAAGGATAATCCTCATTAATTTATTCCTGCAGTGCCCTGAGGTATTGTCATCATCTGTGTTGTTCCCAGTGGGAGTTCTTCTGAGAGGAATAAAATACTTCAGAGTGTCGCTACGCAGCAGGTGGGGAGAGGACTGGGGGCAAGATCTAACTCGGGTCAGCCTGTTACTTTAACAACACCGCAAGTCCCCCCCCTTGGGTGAAACAACATATGCACAGGGGAGTTTTAAATATAGCATTTCCCCATATTATAGCACCATGCTGTGAAGGCGTCTCTGTAGATGTGCACATAGACGTGCACGCCTTTGTATTTTCTTTGAGTGATTCATGAGTGACACTTCCAGTTATTAGTGGCAGGTAATTTACAACCAATGGCTTAAACCTGTGTCACTATTAGAGAAGCTATAAGTGAGGTTTAACTGCTTTCGATATACAGTATATTACTGTGCATAGTATAAGTTAAAATTCAGTATCAAGAAAGCAAGTAAAGGCAAAAATCTATATAAGCAATATCTCAAAAATCCCAGCATACACCCCAAACATACCATGACCTGTTTTGCATATGTGTTGTCACCAACTTATGCTGAACATATATTTGTGTCTGTGTGTGCATGCGCCTGCATGTTTGTGTGTACATGTGTGAAAGTTGCCATAATGCTTTCATCCTTTTCTCTGTGAATTTCTGTAGCCGTGAGTTAAGTGAGAGCTTTGGGGGGCTGATCAATTAAATTGCCAGCATGTTATATTTAAACTCAATTGGTTGGCTGCTTTAAAGTAGGGCACTATCAACTTTTCACAGCTCTAAAAATATCTTTAAAATATTTGCTATTTTGTACCATGTAAGTGCATTCAAACACAATTGCAAGAAAAGTAGAAACAAAGCGTAAGATTGTATAAAAAAAGTATGACCGCAAACAAAATGGTTTCTGTTACTTTATATGCATAACCAGATAAGCCTTGATTCGAGGATGACATACTGTCCTGTATATATCTATGGGGATTCTACAACTAAGTCAGCGTAAACACCCAGCCAACACAAATATGGACCCCATGTGGAATTTGCCTGGGTTTCGTGGGTATTAAGAGGGCATGGGCTCAATACAAACATTTCAAATGGGAATCACTTGGGTTAACCAACAGGGCAACACACAGGCACACCCATGTGGGTAAACTGGGTGGGTCACTTGTGGGTAAAAGTTACATAGGCTCAAAATGGGCAGTTTAGCAGGGACCTATCCCAACAAATGTAGGTGGTCCCAGAACAAGCCCATTTGGGACCCATAAAACAACTCCTCTAGAACCCATTTTGGCAAAATACAAAATGTTGGCTAAGCAGTTGCCCAAGTACATAGCAACTACATCCAATTATCCATAGATATCTATGCAATTATCATTCACAGTACATCAGTAGGATACTGCATTGTATAAATTGTCAGAGGGTCAGAAGAGTATACATATAACAGCCAAACTCACCAACACTTGGAAATTGCATGTACATCAATTGAAAGTTGTTAGATTTATTCTCTGAAAATTTTGCAAGATTTACAGGATAAACATTTCTTAGTCTTAGAAATTATTTGCAGTACATTATACATTCTGATCTGTGCAGTCAGACTCAACGTAAAGCTCAAAGATAAACTGTAAGATTTTCTGATTGGATGAAGCGTTTTGTCAACCAGACACTTCTGGAAACGTATGAGGTTCCCACGAGCGAGTAAAGTTTGTAAGGGTTGTGCTATGCACGGTATTGAGTAATTCATGGAAAACTCCAGTTAAATTTGGTTTACGTTATGTAAAATATACAGCACTGGAAATGTGGACAAACGCGTCACAGTTTCTTTCAGGCGGTCTGAACCATGCACGAATGATTGCACCGATGCTAACATGCCGAAATTAAAACGGTTTCGCTTTAATGTGGACAACTTGCAGGAATAAATTGAACATGGTAGGAGCATACTTTTAGACTTTGTTTTAATATGTTGCCAATACTGTTTCGCTATACATTGGCAATGAGCATTGTTGCCACGTACTATAAATATGCTTGCGAAAAGCACAGCATATTTGTGCCCCTAAACACATCCAGTTTGCTTTGCCAATTGTCACAAACAAATATGGGCAATGAATACGTTGTGTGTTGGTGCTAGTACTTTAGATTTTTTGGGGGGTGATAGCAGACTTTGCTGATAGCCTACAACTTAGTCTTACCACTTGAACAGGAAGACAGGTCCAGATTTTATTTTGATCTGCTGGCTGCTCTCCTTACTGGCAATGCAGACTAAGTTTACCATGCTGAATGAATCCTACCCTAGAGATTTGAAAATTATTATAATTTTTTTTTTTAATCTCTTGGGCAAAACAGCTTTCTGCCTGTTTTGTGACTGCATATTGTAGACAGTGCTGCATGGTTAAGCTGGCAAACCACTACTGCTTCCTTTTTTCAGACACCTGTCTTATGCAGGATCTTGTGACCTATTTAGTCAATTGCATTAATGTTTTCTTCTTTGCTGAGGCAAGAGAGCATACTCGAATTGAATCTATAATAACACTTGAAACTGTTGAAACTTGTACTTTCTCCCTGCAACCAAATAATTCTTCGTCATATTATGCCTGGCAACATGGCCATACTTAGTCGGATGCCCTCTCAAATAGGCAAGTTTACAACATTGAAATGTGTTTTTGAATCAATATCAATTTGGCTTTTGCACATGTCACACGCTCCAATTAGTATAGCAATATACTGTGGTGTGATTTGACCGCTGTACAGTTGCAAAGTAAATATTTGAACTTTACCTTTTAATACTTTCAATATGCTTTTTGTGAATAAGGGCTGAGGGTTCCTCATTCACTTGTGTAAACAGCCAAATGTTTGCTTTGCCTCATTTGACCACCATTGTAAGGGTCCCGTCCCCCAACATGGCATTGTACTGTTGTGATTAAGTTTACACAAATACAGTTTAACTGCTCTTTTTATGTCCCACTTTCTTTTCAAAGTGCAGTAGTGTAGTGTCATATGCTCCTTGTACGTAGTCCATGTATTGAAGGTGAATACAATTGCAGTCAATGCCAAATTTATCTGGTAGAAGAATAACGTAGGTATTGAGGTTTAATTGATGCCTTCAAGTCAATTGAATTTATTGTGGTTATTGATGGTTTGTTGATCAAAGCTGGTAGTGAACCAGGCACTTTTGGGCTGATCACTGAAAAAGTAGTTTTCTGCTGTCTGTGTTTTAAAGATCCAGAATTGATGTTTGTGAGTTGTTAGTGTACAACATGAAATATATTTTCATTTGATACAGTAGTAGAATCTCATTTGTGTTTAAAATGGGGTTTGATCACTGAGGAAAAGAGTCATTGTGAACGTTTAATGATGAGCAGTTCTTAGTTCCAAACTATACTACACTCATACCATGCAGCATATCTTCATTTGCATTAGAAGGGCAGGCACAGTCTGCTTGAAAAGGTAGGTGCAGGCGTTGCACAACATAATTTCCCAAATCAACTCCTATTAAATTACTGTCGATTTCTATTTTGCCCTGCAACGGATTGATTCCTTCTCTGAAAATGAGTCTAGTCTTGTGAGCAGGGATTAGGGACCTAAATACCTATAAATGTTGCACACAATGCTGTAAGCAGTGTTGCTCCCACTCATGAGGTCAGTCTGTTTTCAACACCCCCGAGAAAGGCTTTTCAAAATTGACATTGTAATGTTCCCAGTTACCATCAAAGCTGTGTGTGTGTGTGTGTGTGTGTGTGTGTGTGTGTGATTTGTGTTTATTTTTGTGTCTATGCTTGTAAGAGCGAGTGCTTCAATTTCACTGATTTCCTGGCCTAGCTGTGGTGCCATGCACATCATGTAGTTAATAAAAATAAAAAAAACTTGTTGCAGAGCAAGGTTTTCTTAATGGGGATAATACTGAGTGTACTTCACCCAGATAATTGGGTAGTATTCATGGATGCACAGCAAGCTGAATCTTATAAAAAAATATCTACATTATGCTGTGAAGCAAAAGAAAAGCCTAATACCTTACATTTTATCTGTAAGCACTCTGTGGGTGAAAGGTCACCTAAACGTTTGTTTAACTGATGCGTGGCATTTCCCAGGTCTCAGCCGCTGAAGGCTAGATGTTTACTGGACAACGATTGTTTACCGCGGTGTACTGTGGGCATAAAGTATCGAAATGAAAAGTGGTTTGGTTATCAAAAGATTATCTATCTCAGTCCCGTCTGTCTCAAACTGTTGCACTGGCAGAAGGAAAACCCCTGCTCTGTTTTAAGATGAACCTGCAGGGCGACAGGATTTCCCACTCAAGACCAGGGATGATAGATGTGGTTCACTGAGCTCAGCAGAATACCCTGATTTAGCTTCCTGCCGGGAGGCTGCAATAAAGCCATCAGTAGATCAAAGTCCCTATCTGTCTTCCAACCATGTACAGTGTGTCTGCATCCGACCTATATACATGCATCTCAGTGTGTGCGTACAATGTGTTTACGTGTGTGTGTCTGCATTGCATCTGTCTTTACATTATGTGTTTCAGTGTGATCGTTTTGCACTGCATCCATGGCACATTTAGCATGTAGATACATTTAGCTTCTTACCCTGCTCTGACCTCCAGGTCACAACTCTACTACAAGGATGCATCCAATGGGGGGGCCAAAGAGTTCCTCTGAATTTATTCCAATAAGGCAGTCGATCAGACTTCGATTATTTTTTACAAATGCCCAATTGAACTCTTACGCAGATTGTGTCACAGAAACGACCTTGCTGAAAATCAAGGCCTCCTCCAAAGAAGAAACATTTTAAAAGGAACTTTCGTCTTTCGCAAGTAACGTTCGACTCTTTTTAAGCCGATGGACCTCCGGGCTCAAGCTCAAGACCCTTTAAGGAAGATTTAAGTTTTCTGTTTTTAGTAAAAGGCAGCAATAATGGTGGTCCCTGAACAACATATGATTCCATATGCACCAATTGTCAAGCCCCATCAGTGTGCTCGGCCTTCCTCTCAGTGAGAAATAATCCAGAGGATCCCTCAGTGGTGTCTATGCCCAGGAGTGGTGGAAGGCTCTGTCGGCGATGATGGAGACCTTCCAGTTGCCCTCCTTCCAGGTCCAGGCCCCAGGAGACTGGGAGGGGGATGTTGACCCGGGATCGGGGCCCCCCGCTTCATCCGACGGCGTTCCAACCGGGGGCGACCCCTCCACCCTCTCCAGCAGCAATTCTCCCTCCCTCAGACGCAAGCGCTTCAAGATGCGGCGCATGAAGAACGTGCAGAGCGAGAGCAGCGTGGCGGGGATCGCCAACGGGGCGTCGGGTAACGCGGCCGGAACGGCCACGGGCGGAGCGGGCGCTGGGGCCATGGGCCGGGGGTCGCGCTCCTTCTCCGGGGCCATGGAGTACCTCCAGCTGCCCTCCATCGAGATCACGCCGTCGAGCGACGAGGACGCGGCGGCCAGCTGGTCCCGCTGTTCCACGCCCAGCGCCTCGCCCCGGCGCAAGCGCTTCCTGCTGCGGCGCTGGCTGAAGGTGCGCGAGAGAAAGGAGCATGGCAGCGAGAGCAGGTCTGTATTACGGGGATGAGGCCGTGCCAGGACAGTGTGGGGTGGGCACCGGGGCAGGTTAGAGGCGTGTTCGTGGTGCAACCATCATCTATGTACTCTTATAGGTGTTAACATAAGGTAACCCCTTATTCCACATATCTATTAAGGTTTTTGTAGAAACCATAGATAAAAAGACAACTAATTGACGGTTAAATAATTAGTGACACATACCTTTTTATCCAGTTTTATTTAACAGGTCTAAACTTGCTTTCACTCTAAAGCTAAAGCAGTGATAATGTCTGAAGTGTTACCTAATCCCTTTGCTGAGCTTGACCCGTCTTATGAATTATGCATTAATTCTGCAGCCTTCTTTTTATCATAACTGCTGCCAAAGGTTTGACTCACGATGCCTCAAACAAAAGGGTGCACCATGCAAAGAAATATATCTCCTATAAGAAAAGGTTTTTAGTGTTTCTTGAAGTTACTAGAGGCAGTTTATCTGTAGGGGTGATTTTTGCGACCCCTATTTTTTGCTTGATGTAACTATTTTCCCGGTCGCAAATAAGACATGCAGGCTGCTAGCATATTGCTAGCATGATCAACCACTTTACTACAAGTAGGGTCATCTCTTCCTGACTTGGTGACGCACTTCCTTGCGCCATAAAGCAATGCGTCACACTTTTACGGTAGATCGTACCCGATGGCAGACACAATTTGTGTTAAATTTTGGGACGAGGACGGTTCTGAACCGCAACTTTTTCGTTCTCCCATAGTCATTACAATGTGCTATCGGAAGAAAGGTATTGATAATACATTCATATAAAAAAGTTGCCTATAGTTGCTTTAACACTATGCTACTGTCCCAAACCACAAGATTGCATTAGCCAGCTCATCTGCAACCTCAATTCAATTTAGGTTTTTTAGTTTTATTTGTCCCCTGAATCATTTTTGTCCTATTTTGAGACATACACAGAGCCTTTCATAACGTGAAGAAACACTTAACCCAGGGACCAAATTGTCTTTCAACCTGATAAATGCTGTGTCGCTGGAACAGAGCCATGATCTTGAGAGTCGTAGCTGTACTTGGCCCGCCTTTCTGTCGTTCACAACTTTGTAAAAAGCAGGGCCTTAAGGTAGCATACAAGTGTCAGGGGAGGATGTTGGAAAGACTCTACAAGGCTGGATGAAATATTCATCATTAAAGCCACTTCCATGGATAGGACTCTGTAATCTGCCGCTGAGTGCTCCAACTAGCCAGGTCAGTGCTGGCTCTTTTCCTCATTTCTCGTGTTTTTTACAGCGTTCGTGGAGGTGGGTGGCAGTGGCCACTCAAACCACATCACGAGGAAATGGTGTGCTGTGAAAAGATGCCTTTCTGAAGGGTTAATGTTGGCCGGGCACTGTGATCTTGACGGAAACGTTATTCAATGTTTACTGAAGGTGCCTCTTAAATGGACCAGAGAGATTTTGTAGATGATGGAGACAGAAGGTACAGATGGAACAGATCAGTGTATCTTTATCAGAAGAACAACAGAGAAGGATGGAGGGAAAGCCATAGGTTCACGTGTTGTCTAGTTTTGCCATTTAAATTAACTCAACTCCATCTGAGTGTTAATAACAATCTTTGTTAATCAGAGACTAACGGATGGGTTTCATGCTTAGATTTCGGTCTATGGCACCACCTAGTCTGTGAAGGTTCTCTGGTGGGCTTTTCTATTGCTCAGACCAGGTCATGGAAGCTCAGTAACCTTCTCCATCCTTGTTGTGTCCACAGTTATATAAGACGCGCACATTCTGTTTGAACACAGTTTGTCAAACTTGTTTAAAATACACAATGAAAGCATTATTAAGCGCAATTTTAAAATTTTCTTACAAATGTCAATGCCATCGACTGCATTTGCCTCCGATTATGAACATGAAGTATCGTATACCTAAATAAGTGCATTTCAATATACACAGGATAGGATGTCATAATATCCATTATGCAATATTCCAAGATGAGCACTTCAAAAGACAATATTTTAGAATGGACTTGGGTTGAGACCAGATTTGTCATTGGGGTTTTCAAGTGGGCACCCTCCATCCAGATGTTTGGTTAATTTGAGCCCAGGACACCTCCAGAAGGCTTAATGGTGAGCAATGACGTCTCAGAGCCACCCCCCTCTATATCCACTCTCGGCACGGCCAGATAATTGAAATGAAAAATACGATTATATATTAAGATCTTTGATATCCCTACTCTTTTCCTGATGGCTGCTCTGCAGGGATACTTAGCATCACCTGAACAGAAAAGTACCTCTCTCTACTCTAGTCCTGCTGACTTGGTAAAAACAAACTCCATGCCTTCTTTGTCCTGAGATGAAACCGTTTTTTAGTTTTTAGTTGTTGTTTTTTGCGACATCATGTTCTTTGCTGTTTTGTCCGTATTGGATCCTTCCTTTTCAGCCACTGCCACTGGCTATTTCTTTCTGTTATATCTGACACAGCTTTTGTGGTCTGGCACAGTTCTTCGTCTGCAGATCCCTTTTTCCTTAAGTAGTTTGGACACACTTTTGTTCTTGTTTCTCAGCTGCCAGTTTGCTGTAACTGACTTCATTCTTTTCGTATGCCTCGTCTATTACTTTCCCCCACAGAGCGGTCCGCTGTACAAAGTGCCTAGTTGACTGTTTGTTGGGGAGCAGAGTAATACGTCTTAATGCTGGTGGCCGCAATCTCTAATGGTGCTCTCAATTGTTGGCCGACCTTTGGCAGCGTGTTCCAACCGCGACCTTTCCTCTGCTGCCCTGAGCTTTGTGTTGGCCAGCACATCTTCCTTCCCAAAGCTCCCTCCCTGACAAAGCGGCCATGGTGTGTGTTGTCCTCCGCTCCTATTGGACAGGGCATGAACTGTCCTCCGCTCTTATTGGACAGGGCATGAACTGTCCTCCGCTCCTATTGGACAGGGCATGAACTGTCCTCCGCTCCTATTGGACAGGGCATGAACTGT
>JAVQIZ010104563.1:0-23637 GCA_036023535.2 Galaxias brevipinnis | reverse complement strand
ATTGTCGAGTGAAAATAAAATGTTTGTCTGAAAAGAACTGTCGTTCGCTCTTAACCTCAGAGGGGCGCTCTGCAAGTAGTAATCAGGCAAAACGATGTTTAGTATGCGTGGTTTTTCATTGGTGCAAATCAGGCCAACCTAACCTCGCGACAATAACTTTTTTCCCCCGGACACAAGAGGGAAATTTCAAATCGCCAAACAGCTTGGAGAGGCGGTCGGTGTTGAGGACTAGGGTTTACCGTTAGCTTGCTGATTGAACTAAACAATGCAGAAACCAGGGTAAGTATTACATTTAAGTATTGTAATACGAAATATTGCACTTGTAATATTGCAAGGTGCTGTTGTATGTAAATAGCTAGCTAACGTTAATTTAACTATAGCTTCTTAGCTATTTTTTTATTTAGCTAACGTCAAGCTATCCAGTTTTGCTTGCTAGTGTGTTGTTAGCTAGCAAATGTAAGTGGACTATAGACTAACCAAGACAAGCCCGTACTGTCATCTCTATACAATTCTGATTAAGCAGTAGAACGTCTTGCATTTAAAAAAAAAAAGTTTTTAATGTAATTGCTTACTCACTAGCTTTAGTGAGCTATTCGGGGTTTATTAACTTATTCGGCCTGAGAACATACGTTTATTTTGATTGCCATCCAGTTAGCTCGAAAATGAACAAAATTGAATTGCTACAAATATCAGTTGGACAATTTATCGTTTATAGTTAATGGATAATCTTTTATATTTAACATTCTTTTTTTACACAGAAAGGGCAAAACTCCTAGGCGGCCTGTCTACAAGAAAGCATCCAACACAGAGAAAGATCCCGTTGGTGTAAGACTAATCTTCTTTGTGAAATATTTGTTTACTTTCCTCGTATTTGTTTATAAGTTATTGTACTGATGTTACTGTTTTCATGTCATGAGCAACGTGACACATATATCTCCAACAAGGTCGAGAAATTATGCTTATAGTAATTTAGCAAGATTACTAAAAAGAGAGAAGCAATGAATTGACAGTCAGCATTTCTGTAAACTTACTACCACGTGACAAGTCAAGTTTCTAGGCGGTCAATCATACACTAGATAAAAAAAGTTCTTTCGTTTAACCTGGAGAAGATGCTACAGACTAAGGCAGTCAAAGTTTTACTGCAGTTAACTCTGTGGTATCTATCATTAAAAAAAAAAATTTCAAAGACAAATATTTCGAAGTTAAGATAAAATGCATGGATTGGTATAGTATGTCATGCTTTTGCTTTCGATCAATGTGACTTAAACATACTTGGCATGGCATGAATATTCACGTTGGTGCACAATACCGCTTTACCATTGCTTATGATGATAGAATTATGACTTGGCTTACCCGACTACATTTACTTCAACTTTTGTATGATGTTTAGGATCTAATTATGTACTATTTGCAGGTCTACTGCCGCATACGACCACTTGGAGCCGATGATGAAGAGTGTTGTATTGATATGATCAGCAGCACAACAATTCAGCTGCATGCTCCTGATGGTCTCAAAGCCAACCGCAATGGTGAATACAGAGAGGTAAAGGAGTTTTCAGGAAGGAGTTTTCTGTTTGTGTTTGTTTTTTCCCCCATATATGTTTTCATTTTATTTCTTGCTTTTTTTCATTCAGACACAGTACTCTTTCAAAAAAGTGTTTGGAATCAAAACGTCTCAAAATGAGTTGTTTGATGATGTTGCCAAACCATTAGTAGAGGACCTGATTCATTGTAAAAATGGTAAGTGAGCCCAGAAAGGAAAAATCAGATTTTTTTTTTGGGCTGTCAAATCTTAAAAGTTCTACTGCAAAAGGATTACATTCATCTGTTGTTTGCAGGTCTTTTGTTTACCTATGGCGTCACAGGAAGTGGAAAGACTTTTACTATGACTGGTTCCCCTGGAGAAGGTGGTCTCCTTCCACGCTCTCTTGACATGCTCTTCAATAGTGTTGGCCCCCTGCAGGCAAAGAGATTTGTAAGGGTTTCTTTACATAATCTCTTTCTGATTAGATTAGATTGGATTTCTGTGGGAACTGCTATACTTAACATGAAACTGAAGTCACGCTTCACTATCTAGTGGCCTGTTGTCAGAATGCCGGTATATTTACAGGTTTTCAGAACGGATGACAAGAATGGGATGGACATTCAAGGGCAGGTTGATGCCCTCCTTGATAGACAGAAAAGAGACAGCCAACCAAGTGTTCCCAAAACACCCTCCTCCAGGTGAACATATCCATTACAACCACTGACATATTGTATAAATTAATCCAGTCTCCAGTCTTTTCCGTACATAGAATCTTTGATTATTGTCCACCACAGTACTTACTCTCATAACATAAACTTATACTTTCAGGCAGAAACCTGACCCCGAGTTTGCAGACATGATCAGCCCAGAGGAAGCCTGCAGATGTGAGAGTGTGGACGAAGACAGCTGCTACAGTGTGTTTGTGTCCTATATCGAGATCTACAACAACTATATATATGATCTGCTTGAAGATGCTCCATTCGACCCCATCAGATTAAAGTAAGCATAACTTCGATGGGAACCTTTGATAAGGTGTTAGTAATTGAATAATTGTTATTTTGCGCTAGCTTATAAGATCGACACTAGTTGTGATCAAATTGTGATACTAGGATTTGCTAAAATCTTTGTTTCCCCCATCAATGTTTATGTATTGTGTTGTAAATGTTTTTACTTTTAATAGGTGGCTTGGTGGAGGTACACCAGTACGGAATGCCGACTTTGTGTGGGTGGCCAGTGTTTAAAGTTTTCCCACTTAATGTCTTGGCTGTTTAGTCTCATTAAATAACTTGTTACTTCATCAAACCCCCACCCAATAATGAAATTAGTCCCCCACTGATGATAACCCTACTTATAAATGGAGATAGAGCTTACAGTATATGCATCTAAAATTAAGGCTAATTGGGGTTTTGATGTCTATATCAATGTATTACATATGTTTATATATATGTTTGTCCCCAATTCTAATCAGCCATTAAACATTGTCATCAAATGTTTAATCTGCCATTTCCAAATCCCGGTCTAATATTTATTTTTGTCTAAATATATGGCTGCGTATGTGTACTTCCCCTAAAAACAACTTTGACGCCTTGCTTTTAAATTTTGCATGTGCTCAGGTTTTTTCCTGATTGCCTTTGTTACGTACCTGGTTGTTTGAGACTGGCAAGACTTCTTGATTGGCTGTATAACCAATCTTTCAAATTGGCTCAGAACATATCAACTCTTGCAATTGGCTTTGTTCAGTTGTTTGCGAGGCGTATGTTGCCCATGTGCTGTTGTTGCTTCTGCCACTTCAAGTGTTTGTATTAACCCATACATGCTTTCCGGTATTAGTGTTGTTATGTGCTGTAGTTGTGTATTAGTTTTACTGTTGAAGTTTTATCAGGTTTTATTTTTAATGCTAGTGGTTTATATTTATTATATATATATTTAATATATATATTCTTATTGTTTTAAAGACCGCCTCAATCCAAAATCTTACGTGAGGATCAGAATCACAACATGTACGTAGCTGGATGCACAGAAGTGGAGGTCAAATCCACAGAGGAGGCATTTGAAGTCTTTTGGCGTGGTAAGACAATGATCTTTGTGAGAATACTCTGCCAACATCTCGGATCGTTTTTTAGTAAGACGTCTTTGCTCTCCCCCAGGTCAGAAGAAAAGGAGGATAGCTAACACTCAGCTTAACCGTGAGTCCAGTCGCTCCCACAGTGTGTTCATCGTCAAACTGGCCCAAGCTCCTCTGGACGCTGATGGGGACCACATACTACAGGTGAGGGGAATCTCTATTGCACCACTCCTCTGTATGATACTTCTGTAGGTATACTTTGATATGACAGTCATTGTAAATTAGAGTCAAATGTATGCCCATGTCCTAGTGTTTAAACCCCTGAAGGAAAATAATAAAAATATGCTGTCTGGTCAAGATAAGGCGTATAAGTAGTGCTTGCCAATTTCTTTACACTGCCGGGCATGTCGATAAGCCATGTCTTTTCCCCAGGATAAAAACCAAGTGAACGTGAGCCAGCTGTGTTTAGTGGATCTTGCGGGAAGCGAGCGCACCAGCAGGACCAAAGCAGAGGGCAGCCGCCTACGGGAAGCAGGTACATACCCAGGACGTGCTGATAGTGCTTTAGTTTGGGCTGTTTAAAGACCGTATTTACATGGTGGTCCTTATTCACAGGTAACATCAACCAGTCCCTGATGACGCTGCGGACATGCATAGAGGTTCTCAGAGAGAACCAGATGTGTGGAACAAACAAGGTTGGTGGTGGTCCCTCAGTAATCCTTCTGGTAGAGTCACTATGTGCTGCAGGTGGATAGTTTAGTCACAGTTGGCCTTTATTTGGGATGCAGATGGTGCCTTACAGGGACTCCAAAGTGACTCATCTCTTCAAGAATTACTTTGACGGCGAAGGAAAAGTTCGAATGGTTGTCTGTGTCAATCCTAACGCTGACGATTACGAGGAAACGATGGTGAGACGAAGCACACATTCTGCTGCAAAATGTTATCAATAATAACCACCGCTAATAATTTCTCTGATCTAGTCCGTGTTTAAGTATTTGACGTAGTTCTGCTTCCTGTGTGGTGTAGCTAGTGATGCGCTTTGCTGAGATGACCCAGGAGGTAGAGGTAGCTCGCCCAGTAGACCGGCCCATCTGTGGCCTGGCAGCGGGACGCAGACACAAGAACCAGGCCTTCAGATCAGAGCTGTCCCAACGCCTGGATGAGCGTGGAGCCCCCAGTAACACTGGTGAATACCCTTAGCAGCCAGGGCTTCCCTTGGGTTGCAAAGGTAGCCGTTTTAAAGGCCGTCACTGCTACCTATGTAAAACGCCAAACTAAAGCCATGGTGCCTTCTGTCTCAGATAACCCAGGTATTCTGTACCAGCTTATGGACAACCTGCCAACCCTGCCTGCCTGTGAGCTGCTGCACTCCACCGATGACCAGTCCCTGCCCCGCCTCATTGAGGTGCTGGAGAAGAGGCAGCGCATCCGCCAAATGATGACTGAGCAGTACACTAAAACTGGTAAGAACGTCATCGCCATTACGACCACAGGGGATTACGCCATAGTCAAGCTATTGAAACGGAATATGAATCTTAGGTGTGACTGGATGATATTTGAGCCGTCATTTCTCATTTCCTGTGCAGCCAACACAATGAAGTCGATGCTGCAGGAGTATGACAGCCACCTTGTGGCCAAAGAGAACTTCCTGCAAGATCAGAGAGGAAAGCTGGGAGAGAAGGACAAAGTCATTGCCAACCAGAAGACTGAGATAGAACGCCTGGAGAAGAAATCTAAAATGTTAGAATATAAGGTAGGACCGAATGCATAATACATTATCACAAAATGGTCTTATGTAATATAATTATCGAAAATATAATAATTTATTTGAAGAAATGCAATTTATTGATTACTCACTAAATTATAATTTTCTTTGTTCTTTAGATCGACATCCTGCAGAAGACCACCAACATCTACGAGGAGGACAAGCGCTCGCTGCAGCAGGAGCTGGAGACCCGGGAGCAGAGGCTGCAGAGGGAGCTGTCTGAGCGGAGGCGTATGGAGCAGCGGATGCAGGGCATGGTCACAGACACCCAACACAAGTGGGAGAAGGAGTGTGTAAGTCTACTCCCGCTAGATGTTTGCTGTACAGAAGTTTAGAATAGAAAATGAAGAAGGTATAGGAGGTTCAAATCCTCTGACTAGTACAGAAAAACGAGCAGAGCTCCATCTTTTGGCTGCAATTTTGTTATTATGAAGAAGAGCTTAAACAGTGAGTATTTAATGTTGCAGCATCAACCTGCTAATTACAGCACCGTCTGAATTCCTACTGCTTGACAGGTATATGTGTTAAAAAAAGTAAACTAATAGACTTTAAGCAGTGTCAGTTGTAGTCTGCAAGCTATTTAGTTTGTATTATTTACTTGGTAGGATTAAGCAGCCAAATTGCATTTACAAGTTGGTCAAATTTCTCAGATTCCCTCATGCACAGTCAATAAAATAATAAATATTTTGAACCTCAGGAGAGGCAAGTGACCGCAAAGCAGCTGGAGATGCAGAACAAGCTGTGGGTGAAGGACGAGAAGCTGAAGCAGCTCAAGGCCATCGTGACGGAGAGCAGCAGCAGTGGAGGTAGAGGAGAGCAACCAGACAAGCCCCAGAGGCCCTCCAGGGAGAGAGATCGTCCTGCCCAACACAAGAGGTCTGCCTCGCCCTCACCGCTTCCAGTAAGTCACTTTTTTATATGAAACTTGTATGACTCTTGCTCTGTCAAGGATAGAATACAATTGAACAACCCCCGCAACCCGTGTTGTACCTACCTGTATGTGCTCACTTTTGATCTTTGATCTTGGGCTTAGAGATCTATCATAATTGACGAATACCAATTACGTTTTCCATCCCTATACCTCTTTTGGAATGTTGATTATTGTTTTATATTCATGAAGCATACACTGTAACTTCAATGTCTAAACTCTCTTGTTGGCATGGCCTGCATGTTTGCTTTGTGTCCAATTGATCTATCAATAATGTTTACGTTGCATAGCATTTTGTCATGTTTGAGAGACCCTCCAGCTAAAACACCTGCCTGCCTTCCATCACCCTTTTCCAGGAGTCCAGCCAAACTCCCTCCTGTCCCTACCCAGCCACGGTCAGGGCAGCTCTGGGCCAGCCCCCACCCTCCCTCCCCACTAGTATCTCAGTGTCCTCCTGTGTCTCCCAGTGGGAGCAGCGTCTCCCCTCAGACTCCAGGCAGCTTAGGGAGCGTGCCAACCGCACTCCAGCCCCCTACTATGGCAGCAGCAGTGTGGGCCGCAGGAGAGGTCAGCGCTGGGCCCCTGAAGTTGAAACACCTGGCCAGGCCCCAGAATATGGCCTAGAGCTAGAGTCAGGCACAAGGGTTAGTGTGTTTGTGTGTGTGTGTTCTTTCAAAACGCTCGCATCCCCTGGCAGACGTAAAGCTTAGATGAACCGTAGTTCAGTCTGTCTTGCTAGTAGAAATGCATCCTGTGTCATAGTACAACATTGACCTGCAGAACTGCACCTGTGTCTTTGTCGACCTCCTAGTGTTGTAGTCTGTAGAGCTGCATCTGTAGCTGCTTGTTATAGTGGTTAGATCTGATCTAGCATGCTTCTAGTCCATAGTGCCTGCACAAATCCCTCAACATCTAGGGCTCTGTTGTCGCTGTCTAGTGGCTAATTTCCACCAAGCACTAGGTCGTTACGTATCGGAATAGTTATGGTGTGTTTCCTCTGGTGAAAGTTGTGGATGGTGCAGTAGATAACTGATCTGAACAGTTTGCTACCCTTCTGTTGAGGTTCCTAACACACTGACCCGGTACTTGATGAGGTGGAGCTAGAAACACTGCATGCAAGAAAGCTTTTAGATTCAATGTACAAATGCAAATTTTTTAATATCCCATCAATTGTGAGGGAGACTACCGGTAAAGCACCTCACAAGAAGGCAAATTCAATTGATTTGATAGTTACTTGGCTATGAATCCCACTTACATTTTAGGGGGACCTGTTTGCGGTGGAAACGCAGAACAGATCTAGGGTTAAGTACTGGTTGTAACGGTTTAAGGGTAATATACCGAAAGTGTTTGGTGTAACCGTTCCGATACGTTACGACACGACCCGTAACCTACTGGTTGGTGGAAATGAGCCATAGGGTGTAATATTGTTACTGCCACTGTCAGCGAATACATGTGATTACATGCAGCAATATCTACTCACCAGTTCAGATAATAACGTGAGGAAGATTTTAAACTAGTTAGATTTGTTCTTGTGATGCACCCATTCATCTAATGACATTATACTAGATATTAGCCATGAAATATATACTAAACCTAGGTTCAACTTGAATCTAGTTGGAAATAAAAAATATCCTGTAATTTGCTTGGGACGCCCTGCATACTTTTAATTTCCCATCACGTAGAATTTTGAAATGAATGCACATCAAAATCCATCGCTGCACTGCTTTTATCTGGACTATTTCACCCTTTTCTGTTCAACCCCTTCACTAACACAAACTAACGGTCAGAACCCTGGCTACTAATCCCTTAACTCCTCTTTCGCCGCCACTACCATGTAAATAATTTCCTGGTTTGTGCTTTCCTCACGGTGTAATTGGGAACACCAGACGGCCACCCCGATCCGAGCTCACCACAGACGCTCCCACTCAGCGGGTGGGGAGAGATGGGTAGACCACAAACCACCTTCTAATTTGGACTTAGGCACTGTTATGCAGCCAATCATACCTAATGCAATCAAGGTGTCGGCCCCCAGCGAGAAAGCTCTGTCAAAATGCCACAAATATGTACTTACACATCAAGAGCTTGCCTCCGATGGGGAGATAGAGACCAAACTGATCAAGGTAAAACATTCATTTAATTTGGGACCCCCTATAAAAGATTTTTCTGCATGTGTGTTGTGTATACATATGTTTGAAGCTCTCATTTGGTTTGATTTCTGAGCACAAGTGTTTTGACTATGCAAATGGTCCACAGTTTCTAACAGATGGAATATCTATAGATCTAAGTTCAGCGGGAATGCTGTTTATTGTATGTTTCTTTGCTTTTCTTTTAACTCCTCGTCCTGTGTGTGTGCCCCATCTTTCGCTTATATCTCATTTTATATTTTAGGGAGATGTATTCCGAACGAGAGGTGGAGGACAAGCAGTTCAGTTTACAGACATTGAGACGCTAAAACAAGAGTGCCCAAATGTTTCAAGGTATTATCGATCTCATTTGAAAGTTAATACTATCGTTACTATGTAGCTGGATAAAATTCAAATGGAAAGTTTTTTCTACTTAACCCACTTAGTGAGGCATGTGCTTCATTATCCCCCTGAAGGCCCCTTTAATTGTCAAAAATTTCCAAAATTGTATAAAACTTAAAAGAATATTTTTATGTCAAACCAATACATTTTCTACTATGAGTGACACCCAGCAAGAAATATTTTAGAGTATACATGACAAATATTAGTACCTACTTGATAGTTGGCAAAGCAGAACCCTGTAAACCCTGCACCACACGCATAGACAACATCAATTTCTATGGTAACAGTTAGCCGTTTGGCCTATTATTCTTTATGTACCCAATTTGTCTGCTGGAATGTTCCATGAGCTCTTTGTGGTCACACTGTTTGCCATGCCACAGGCTGAGCACAAACAGCAGAGGATGCCCCCTGATCATTGTATCCGCTTTTCAAGAATTTTGCTTATAATTGTTGTTTCTTGTAGTCGCAAGAGAAGATCAGGGTCAGGCCATGGTCCTAAAGAGGATGACAACAGGAGGATGGATTGGAACGACACAGAAAACAGGGTACACAGATGAGCAACACATTCCCTAACCCTCCATTGGCCAAGCTGTTGCTTGTTTAATGACCATCTTCCTATAATTGGAAAACCTATCATCAATAAATTACTGTCAGTTTTTTCTGCTTTTATCCTGCAGCTGCAAGAAGAAAATAATTGTTTTAATTATAATGTACTGTATGATAATTGGAATGTACCTCAAAGTTTTCTTTCGATCACACTGCTAATTGTAACTATTGTTTATATTCCAACAGGTTCCAGTGTCTGTCATAAACTCAAGCCAAGTCTATCAGAAGTAAGAAAACAAACTTGAGCAGCAATAATATATATACATTGTTCAAGATCCATTAACAGCAACATAGCTTAAATATTCGTGATCGCAAGCATTTTAAAATTGACTTCATTTTAACTCTTCAGTTAGAGTTGGCGGCAAGTATTATTATAACATAGCCAACGTGGGGTGTTTGTGGTGGTGGTGGTGGACCTCATGTTGTCTGTATGCTCGACAACAACATAAACTAAGGATGTGTTTTCAAAATGTTCAAATCAAAATGACTGCCCAAAAAGGGAATGTAATGTCAGAAACTTAGTTTATAAATATACCTATTCTTTAAGTTACTCTTATCAATGTGCTATTAACCTTCATGACATTTTCTTTTTCTTTTCCAGACGCAGGAAGCCTTAGAAGGTTTACACGTGAAGCCTTTTTCTTTTACTTTTTTTAAATGCTGGCATAGTTTTGTGCATTGGACCTTTGAACAAATCTTAACGTTGTACTATGCATCTTTTTAAATGGAGATTCTTTTAGATCTACTTTTCTAGACTAGCATCTAGGAACTTAATGTTATTTAATCATGATTGTTGCTTAAACAAAGATCTTGGTGGGAGATCAGTGTAGAAAGATTTTCATTGTACGTTGTGCTAGAATTTGTAATGCTCCTGATGTTAGTTTGTTTTGACGATTAAGATGTTACAAAGGCATTTCAGACAAAAATGATCATCCCAGTTAACTAATACCTTTTTTTTGACCCCCTGCCCCCAAATATGTTTTAATATGAAATACGAGAAGCAGCACAGGGACATTTGTCTTATTTTAGACTACGTTGCTGATTGATTTTGTATGTTTATTGAACCATGTTTGAAAAATCAATTGTAAATGATGTTTATACATTGTATTTACCATAAACGACAACCGCACTCTTATTGCAAATATATTTTTTTTCTGGTAATGACATCTCTAATCTGTGTATTGCATACATTTGTAACTTTAAAATCTATTTGATTTCCAGGTAAGCCTCCTGTGTTCTTTTTGGTAATTCATTTTTGTTATTAGTAATTTGAGGTTTGAGTGATTGATGGAGTAAATGCCGCAGGCACCTGCAGGTTTCTTAACTTATTCAATAGTGGGTCATCACTATTTTATTAGTGTCTGGAAAAACGTTGGGCTTTGTAAATCTACGGTCAGATAGACACACACACACACAAGTTTCAGAACGTTACATGCTGCTTATACTGAAAGGCTTGTTTCAAAACCTTGGTTAAGCTCACAGTTTAATAAATGGCCATTTATTAGGACGGCGCTTGTTAGCTCAACATTATTGGCAGTTGATGAGAAATTTAATTACAAATGGATTAAGCCAAACAGGAGCACACACTTGCAAGTCTATATTTTGTCAAAGCAAAGCTTAGGTCTTTACTGTTTGTCTCCTGGTTCCATGTTAAATTCCACCAGCATGTTGCACAATTAACAAAATGTGTATTATTCTAAATAGTTTTCTTTAAAATAGGAAATCCATAATTAAATTTTTACAAAAAAGCAATGAAAGTTATCTGCCCTGGTTGCTGATCTGTTTAATTCAAAGGGCTGCTTATTGTGTGTTTTTTCTTCAAGAAATAAGGATACATTTATTATTTAGCAACGTGGTTAAAATCTATAATCGTCTCTTAAACCATTGACCATACAATATATGCCCAATGTATTTGTTTAAAGCAGTTTGCATGTAGTTAAATCAAATAATGAAGTACATTGATGCGCACTCTTGCATTTATGTTAGAAACCGCAGTCATGCGGAGCCTAATATCTGATGGACAGTTCTCGCAGGGTAGGCTCATTAAATTATTATTTTTTAACAATCCCTTCAACTAATTTCCGAACCTTGTGAAAGTTTTTCAAATCCTTAGATACAGCACTCAGCACACGTGTGTTCAAAATCTTACATTTTGCAAAATCTTGCAACGTCAGAACTTAATTGGTTCAAATCCCTAACTTATGATGCAATACCACAGGAACATTCGTTTGAACTTTTATATTCCCATCAAAACTTACTTTAGGAAACTTAAAATGTTCCTAACTGATTGCTGCTGTTAGTCTGTGCTGTTATATTATGTCCTCTGCTGCTCTTTGTTTTATGCCTGCTAGGCTTTTGGCCAGGTCATCATTGTATATAAGAACTGGTTCTCAATTGACCCATTCGGCAAATAAAGGAAATTAAAGTATAATAA
The DNA here is from genome assembly GCA_036023535.2 of Galaxias brevipinnis. Lineage (NCBI taxonomy): Eukaryota > Metazoa > Chordata > Actinopteri > Galaxiiformes > Galaxiidae > Galaxias > Galaxias brevipinnis. Next base: position 11,789 of record JAVQIZ010104563.1, on the reverse strand, counting down.
TATGGTTTATGTTTCACTGTAAATAGTGTCAATGGATTCTCTTTACCCTGGAACTTTCATGATCTAAACATGGAATATTTTTAATGAGTTTACACAACGCTATAATTTGGGAGTAATGCAGTTATTTATCATTTTGAGCAGCTGTATTAGTTGATAGTTAAAAGCATTGTATGAAAATTAGATGAGTCATTTCATATGTAATATGTGAATTGCGTCTAGAAATAACAATACTCTGACGGTATGTTATATCATATTTAACCCATGATTTCTGTTCTATGAACCAAATATCATAGGTTTATTAATATTGTATCCAAGCAATTGAAAAAACAAAGTGCATTTTGATGATCTATTCTGAGTTCTGTGTCTGGAGTTTTATAAAAGGAGCCCAAGATTTTGTTATTATTTGTGACAAAGCAAAAAACCTACCTTTTATTGAACAGCAGATGGCAGCCAATACATCTACAAAAGTGTGATGAAGCAAATGCGTTATTTGTTATTTACGTTTCTTTGGACTTTGTGGCATGGTTGCATATTATTGTTCGATTGTGCTATATAGTTAAGCTTCTAATGATTAAAGGTAGTGATTATATAGTATGAAACTGACTGGTCATCATTCACACCTTCTCCATCTACATAAGCTATGGCAAAAAGTAAGAATGTCCTCATGGCTTTTAATAGCCTTAAGTAGTATACTACCATACTGGTCATTAAACAGTGAATCCCATACATACTTGAATTTCTTATTTTGAATGGGTTCCCTTTCATTTTGTATTGCTATAGAGTGACCTACTGCAGTAGAGAATCTGGATGAGAATCTGAGTCAGTCACACATTCAGTAAAGAGCCATACACCATGCTGTTTGACGCAGCCATTGACTTTGGATAGACTGCGTTGCCAGTGCTCTTCTGCTGCTCGACTGGGCTTATTTCACGGTGAATGCTTGAGTGGCCTCAACGCAAGGTCACAGCGCTGCTGAATTGGTCTTCTGCTTGGATGAGGCCACCTTCCTGTCCAGAAATGGCTACATTATCACTCCATAGCAAATGAAGCGAGATACAAATCTAATGTTGATAAGCAATGTCCATTTAGCAAATCAACACTGAAATATGATTTCCTTGTTATTCAGAGACAGTTAGTCATTTGATAAATTGACGCATTCACGTGTCTTACGCTATAGTGTTCGTGTTATACCGTTGGAGGTTTATCTGTATGTTATTGTCCACACTGATATGCTGTGCAGGCTAACAACAGAGTGTTGCAGAGCTGTCAAAGTCATCTAAGTCTACGAAAAGCTCTCAAATGCTGGCCCAACAGTTTAAAATCTGGTCGTGTTGTACCTTAAGGCCTCCATGTGGCTGTCCATTACGCAGTGGTATAAATAGTCTTCAAGGCGGGAAACAGCTGTTGGTTGACAATTGACTCTAACAGTCCTTTGTTTCCAAGCCTGCCTGTGAAAATATTGACCCTTCCCTCTGTGGCTGTTTAACCAGCCAGCTTCTAAGCACTGTTAGAGTAAATATCACATAAACGTGCTGCGTTTCTAAATGACTAGTTTTACCCCAACAGTCGCTAATGGCTGCTTAAATACCTACTTTATCTGTTGTGTACCTCCTGTTTACATTGGAACATTGGATTGAATTGCTCACCTTTTCCACACACTATTTGTCTATCGTGTTAGTGAACGATTTAAAGTGTAATGTCTGTTACTTTTTTTCCGGAGTATTCCCAATTTAATTACACAGCACATAGGCTATATTCAGTGTGTTGCCATTGGTTTGTTTACACTGTTCACTCACACACTGTCTTACTGTTTTGTTAAAAGGTAAACAATGTCTATTAGGTTGACTTTGTGCTCTCCTGCCCAGGGATCTTGCATCCTTGTTTACGCTGTGCAAACTTCCTTAGCAATGCCTAACACTATGTGTTTCAAGGCACACACTAGCACAAAAGCATCAGGCTTTCATGCCTGTTGTTGAAAGTACTGTTACCTAAGTACTAAACCTAATCTACTGAAGTTGTGAAGTTCCTTTGTTGACAGTTTAAATTCCGTTGTTAGAAATTCAGCATTTTCTTTTTTTTTTTAAATACAGCAGAACACATTTCAGATTCTGCTTATAAGCAGCTTTGTAAAACATTTGTCCATAAAACTAAATGAGATACCGTAAATGCTATTGCTGGAATACAATAGTATACAGATAGAACTGATCAACCTAGGAAAAACGTACAATTGTACAATTGTATCAAGGAATATGACCGAAGGCAGTCTAGAGTTGTTAAGGGCAAAGATCAAGACTGCCATAGCAAACATTAACACTAGGGAAAATGAAGAAATATGTGAAGAGTAGCAGATGACCCTGTCTTAACATGTCTGTCCTCTCTTTCAATGTCAGGAATCAAGGTATTTTTCCCTTGAAGCATTTAATCTTTAAGCCTTATCTAACCAAACTTACGCTCACAAACATTTTTGTTATCTTTGTTTGTGTGGATCATGCAAAATAAGTGTGACACAGTTACTGTAGTGTGTCAGTGTGTAAGGGGTTAAACAATTGGAGTGTGATTGAAAGATACAAGAAGAAAATCATTGGTGGGTTTTTTTTCATAATATTTTTATTAACCGGCCTTACTGCCAAAACACTGTCACTGACACACCATTGGCTTAGATAATTTATTGAAACCTCCTTCCTGGGTCAACGTTTGTACTCCCCTAGTCCCATCCTTGTTGCTTACTGGTTTATCATAATGTGTTTGTACAGCCGTCACAGACTGTGTGCACAAGCCCATTTATCCAGAGCACACAATGCTGTTTGATGCAGTGTAGGTTGTAGATCTGACCAAAAAAATAAATAAAACACAGTCTATTAAATTCACGTTCGAAACAGGATCTGCAAATAAAAAAAAGAGTAAAATTATAATTAAAAAAACTATTTGTAAAGAATTTACAAGAATGCAATAATAGTAGCGAGTATTTTACTAAATAAGTAAATTCAATTTGTGCTTTACAAAATATGGTATAAATAAGATTGGATTTTGCTGAACTATTTACCGAGGTGAAGACATGTGAAAATCTAGTTTAGTTTAATTTAGAGACATTCAGGATGTTTGGCCAGGAGTCTGACTTAGCTTTAATGACCGTCACGCTGCAGGAATAGAATCACAAGAGTGCCTTGCGGTCCGTCTGTCCCTGAATGACATCAGGAGTTTTTCCAGTTTTACAGTTATCATACAAATACACACTGGAACTCCTCTACACCAGCCACAGTCAGTGCTACTATGTTACTTATTGATACTTTATAGTTAGATTAGGTAAGATTTAAGTAGTAAACATGAAAATAAACACGTTTTACAAGGGTGCTTTGTGGACTCGGTCACACACACACAGGTCTGTTTCCACCCACAATGAACTAACCCAAGGTCCCTTTGAATGATTTTGAGCTTGTATGCCCGTGTGTGTGTGTGTGTGTGTGTGTGTGTGTGTGTATAGGTGTGACTAAGACCAGCTTTATGTGACATATGAAAGCCCCACACTGTTTAACCTCTCCTGTTTTTTCTTTCCTCGTCTGAGGTTCACGTCGGGTGCTCTGGGTAAATGGTAAGATGTCTGTTCTGCTTGTTTGTCTGACACAGGTTTTGCTGTTGGTCTAGCTAAAAGGGTTGATTCTACCCGTAACACTCCCTTAGCATGCACTCACAGACCATGTGAGAGTTTGTGTGTACCTAGTTTAGACACACACATTAATAATAACTGTAATGCCACTCTTTGTTAAGTGCTTTCACCGTGTAAACATTGACCTTAGTGTTTAATCTTGCTACACAAATGACCAGTGCTTGCTATACAAACAAATCTTTAGTCACTGTTGTCCAACCCCCTTTTAAACACCTGTCCTTTGAGGAAGAAAAGTTAACTGTACAAGGACAAAAGCTGGTGCTGTTTTGTTACCTTAGACAAAACACTGGTGTGTGGTTTGATTTTATGAATTTTTTTTTTTGTCTATTTATAAGTGGAGTTATCTACAGAACATATTAATGAAAAAGAAATGGACTCTGTTGTGAGTGTAATGTTGAGTCAAGGCTCTGCCGTTTTGATGGAGAAAGGTGTCATGGTCTGACAAACTGAGATAAACACAAATACAAAGAGCCAGAGATGTGTGAGAGGCAGAGCGGCATAGTTCCTTGTTCAGTATGGGAGCAAACATTGGACAGTGGTGTGTGTGCTGATACTGTGAGAGATGATTGTTCATATCTTATTTCCTGTGAATTGTGATTTCTATATACACTGTCCAGATAAACAATGTAAAACACATTGAATATATTAATGGCTGAATATGTTCCTGCCTCATCGATTAGTTGATCTTACCCAGCCATCCAGGTCCTGATGTTGCCCTGTGATTTCAGTGGCAACCAGCAGGTGTCACTGTGGTCCGTTGAGCCTCCGAGCCCCAGCCCTCCACCCCCCTCCACAAAAAAAAAACAATAGGACTCTGCAATAGGAAACAGATGGACGCTTAACTGGTGGATATTCCCAAATGTAGCTAATACTTGTGATGATGTCTGCCATTGACTCCGTTTACTTTCTGAAAGCCCACCCATTACCCATCCTCTCATGACTGTTGCTCAACTGTCACCAGTTTAGTCGCTGACACGTTTTGCATTAGAATCTGTCCTGTGTAATGCTGATTGCAGGATATGTTTTGCAAAATGCAAACCTAAAGTAAATTATGTTTTCAAATGCAAACCTCATCTGAAGTTTTAAGCTACCGCTGTGTGACCACTAGTGACTATTAAGTGTACTTTTCAAGACATTGACTTGTGTAATAGTGATATAGTAGCTGCTGTTGATGCTGTAACTCTCTGTCTATATTCACACCCACCCACAAACAATTTTTCTCAGTATTACTCACCATCACAGACAAATCCCTGCCCTGTCTGTCTGGAAACTAGCTAGCTCTTTGAATGGAATATAAATGACATTATTACGTAATATTCAATCTGTTGCTGCAGCAATATCCTATTCCATGGGAAGTGTCCCCCCACCCCCTGCCAACCCACATATGCTCTGGACTCAGTCGTCCCCTTCTTTTCACAGAGAATATTAAAGAGTTATTAAATTAATCTGTGCTTGCTGGTGCGTGTTATTGCAGTGCAGAGATTTGCAGGGCGAATGAAGCTGTTAGGCCTCGGTTAAGCCGATTTATTAAGGGTGCCGGGAATCACCAAATAAACCTGATAACCTGTTTTATTTTGCACAAGTGAACCTTTACCACTTGTCAAATCCGCTTATATTCCACTTGTCCTTTTTATACAAGTTTTCTATTTCCAGCAATAGAATATTTCTTGACCTGTGTTATAAGAACTGCAGAAGTTTGGTCTGATGAGCATCAATGTGTCTGCAGGGACTTTACTGTTAGAGCTTATACTGTATATATAATATGATTGAATAGCAGAACACATAAAATGAATCATTGTCTAATAGAAACTTTTTTTTTAAATAACCCACAACAGTGTGCTTTGTCTGACCAAGACTGAAAAGTGTTGCATATTTACTTCTCCACGTTTTTGTCAAAGGTATATTTACTTTCATCAGTAAATTGCAAAGAAATAAGTGATCGAGGGCTGTTCGGCATTAAGCAGTTTTCTCTTACCACCGTTAGGACATCATGTTCAACATCAAATGACTGGCACCTAAGCTACTGATAAGCATGAGCAAAATATACCCGATTCTTACACGTCCCACTTATGGTTCACAAAAGCTTTGAGTTTCTGAATTGTCTCCACAGTGCTGTTTCTTTGGCCTTAATACATGAGAAAATAAGGAAATATATTTAAGGGAGCCAACTACTGTCAAGTGTGTGTATGTGTGTGAGTTCCCTAGCAGGGCTAGCACCCACTGATCCCAGCCCAGCATTCTAACTTCATTTACCAGAGTGTATGCCAGCAGTGTAAACATTTAATCCTGCGTGAGATTTTCGGGTTCCTTTGGGTCAACATTTTAGCCACTGCTTTTTTTTCAGCCTCTAAACAAAGTCGGCTTTCAATTACTCCAGTGAAATTGCTTTACAGGGTCCATGCATGATTAAATATTCATTATGTTAAACTAAGTACTTTCTTTGTATATAAATCCATATTAGATCTGGATGAAGGGCTGCCTGAAGTCATATAAGATGGGCTTCTGGTATAACCAACACCACACCCTTCAGCAGCTCCTCTCTTTAGGGCTTGTTTGTTTTTGTTCTGATGTAAATGACGACTTGTTGATGTTTTCATACCTTTTTGTGTGCCTGGCCCCTGCACACATGGATCCTTTCAGAGAGGGGAAATGTCTGAATTTGTGGTGGCAATGGGAAAAATAAGCAAGTGTGTCAGTCAGTCAGAAAGCAGGGGAGCAACACTGATCCCGTTGAAAAAGTGACCAAACACTCTGGATCTGGAGGAGAGGCTAACTGCGTCCATGTCTGTGTGAAGAGGAGTTGAGGTAGCGTGTGGTGTGAGAAGAGCTGTGTGTGTTTGTGTGTTTGACTGTGTTTGGAGAGCAGGGGCAAGCGTTCCTTTTCAAATAGAGCCAGTTTCCCCAAAATATTTACCCAATATTTTCTATTTCCAAACAAAATGTACTTCCTTGATTGAAAAGATGACTAAAAAGACCTCACGGAAAATAAGTTCTGAAGTATTTGAAGTATTCCTGAGTGGATTCGCTAGGGCCGCTTAGTGTGAGCCCATGTTTATTTGTTTTCAGACTGCAAGAGGGATTGGGGTTGTGTTGACTCAGAAGGTATGTGGTGAGTCTTTTGTTACGGACGTCATAAGGGCTCTCAATACAGATGGCTCGAAACTCCACAAACTTAAAGCAGCTGTGCACTGTTGGACCAAAAACGTCCATACTCTCTCTCTGCCAAGCAGTATGTTGAGCCATTTGCTACTGGGGTTTTGCAGTCTTTTTTCTTGTCATTATTTGTGCAATGTGAAACATGTAAAAAATAATAAATAAGCCAACGAGTGCACTTAGCACCTTTACATTGCTCGTTTAGAAGCAGAGCTAGATTCTGCACCGCTTGGCAAAGAATTTTGGAAGGCACTCTGGTCTTAAGGAGTGCGGCTAGCGGTAAGCAGCTAGGGAATGTGCACTGGCGCTGATTGGATTGGACAAGCCCTGACCACGGAAAAGTGGGAGCGCAATACTCCACTGAATAACATCTCAGGGACAGGAAAATGTAATAGCTGAAACCTCAGTGCCACCCCAAAGCTGTTGGCAGGTACATTGAGGAAGCATTTCTGGCAGACATTTAAAATGGACACTATAGAGAGAGTGTTGTGAGCTATAAGTCTCACAGGCTTAAAAATTTCTCGGACCACCACACTGTACTCATGGGTGGGCAGACAAACAGAATGCTACAGAGAGAAATAGAGAGTGTATTAATATAACACTTTGCCTTTAGGCTTGTTGGGTGAATTAAGAAGAGGCTCAGAAGCTAAGGACTAGTGTACATTGCCAGGCCTATGACCACCTATGTTTACTCTGCTCTGACCGAAGGCGATACCCGCCTGTCACCTGACATCTACATCGCATATGCGCCCTATAGATACTTTAGGCTAGTTGCACTTTAAAAACAGTATTTCTTTATGTTATTTTAGAGAACTAGTATGTGTAATAAAAAACAGGAGAACAAAGTATATCATGCATTCCACTGACTCCTGTCTGTCTCTGTCACACCAATCACTCTCACGGTCGATCCGTTGTTGTCACTGCTGCACCCTGTCTTATAACAGTCCTAACCCAGGATGAGCCCATGACAGGCAACCAGAGGGGGCAATGGGTGAGATGGTAATACCGAAAACAATGGCTTCACAAAGCCTTTTCCATTATTGGAATTAATCTAATCATGCCGCAGAGGGAACAGGTTATGTTAATGGTGCTTGTACAGTCAATTATCTTAATTGCTCCATTTGCAGAGCCTGTCGAACGTTTCAGAAGCTGGCGCAGGAACTTGAGGGATGAGCTCAATCAATCTCCATTATTGTAATTGTGGATAGATTCGCTAACAAGCAACAGGCGGGTCGAACAAGCAAGATGCAGGTGATAATTGGGGGGGCAGTTAGGGGCCACTATTGTGAAAACACTAAAGGGCAGATGTTGGTTTCAGTATGCTTGTCAGTGCTAAAATGGTTAGGAGCCTGGTTAGACTCTTTTGCGTTAAACATTTACATGAGCAAAATTACATTTAGCATTTCTGTTAGCATCAGACATGTGTAATATTGTTGAGTTTTTCCTATACATTTTCTATGAATTCAAATGAATACTACAAATGATGCAATGTATAGTTTCAGGTAATGTTTAGCATTATATTCAACCTCCAAATGGCAGAATCGAAAGCCTTCAACTAAGTTTGCCATACATTTCTCTGTAGGCTTCTGCCGTGAAGTAACAGGTTTGTACACTGTGTATGTTGCCATGCTTCTGGGCCTTTCCTGTGAAAATAGCCGCTACTCCATTATAAGAATGTATCTTCTGCTGGTGTCGTAGCATAGGAATTACACTGATAAATCACAGTATAGAAGATGGATTATTCTCACCTGCTGCACACCTCTGATGCACTGATCACTGGAGAGCACCAGAGCCCAATCTCCAGCGACACCCGCAGCCTCTGATGTGGAAAAGCCTCTGTGCAGGGCTCCCCACGCTTCACAGAGCCTTCAGCCTCGCGCTCAGCGGCAAACCCCCCGAAACACAGACCACAGTGAGACACGCCCACCCTAATCCACTGTCAACCGTCCTGGATTAAGGGGAGAAGGGGACGCTGAGGGAGGGACCGTATCCCGTTATATTTCCTCCCTCCTGTTCACACACACACACACACACACACACATGAACACACACACACATGAACACACACACACACACGGACACACTCTCCCTCACCGTCATGTTCTTTACCCCATACACATTCTATTCTCTCGCTGCCATGGCTCTGTTTCAATTTGAAATTGTTGGAGAGTGACTAACATGGAGGCCTGTTGGAGAAGGTCAAGGACTGGCAGCCATTAAACTAACTTGTCTGAGACATCAAGTGCTCTGCTTTTTGACCGTGTAGTGTTTGATGGGCCACACTACAATATAATCACTTGCTCTCAGCACCATGGAGGCCTCTGCGAATGGGTCTCCCCAACATCGGAAGGGTTATAAAACTCCAACATTTAAAAAAGCCTGTCAAATGGAGATGGATATGGCTCTGTTTGACCAACGGGGAGGCAGAGAGAAAGAGACGAGAGAGGAGTGCTAGAGAGGATGAGTGAAAGTCAGACGGGGAGATTGAAACCTAATTTTAGGCTGGCTGTCATCTATAAACACCCTGAGAGCACTGATGCTTCTCCCATGGACTCCAGTGTGACTTTGTCACATCGTATTATATAGGAGAATGCTTTTTCTCTTTAACAGACACAGGCATCGTTGCAGTGTTACAGAATCGTTGGCCGTTTCACCTTATTAGAACATATTGCGAGGGAAAACCTGTTAATGAACCCAAATGTCTGTAGTTCTAATTTAGGATGCTCTGTCCCGGTGGCCCATTAAACTCAACAGCCAAGTTTAATTTGTGAGGTGAGAGGGTAAGCATTAAGCAATAATCACATTACCTTTCCTTTGAGCTGAACACATTTCTATAAATAAGCAATCAGTAAATTGAATTCCCAGCCTCATAATTAACCTTTGGAGGGAAACGCATTTAAGTATATTAAATCATTAAATGAGCTCAGGTAAAACCAAACTTGATTACGCTGGGGGGAAAAAGACCCTGCTCTAGGTCTTTGAGGGGTGAGGAAACACACTGGTGTTCTTGGATGCTAAGCAGTTCCCTATCTCAGCCGTTAAATTGCGGCGTGCACATCAATGCAATTAAAATTGTTGGAGGAATACTGACTTTCTGGTTGAATTCACAATGTTAATTAGTCGGTTGGGATTTTATTAAAATACATTTTTGCGCTGTTTTATCTTAAGCTTTGGGTGAGTAACTCTCTTAAAGACCTGAGCGTTTCTCTGTGCCTTCTGTCTTCCTCAATGGCTCGGGTCGACTCACAAAATCATTTTGAGCTAGTGTGCAACTATTAAGTTCCACAGAGCAAGCAACAACTGGTATCTTTCTTTTTGAAATGAAAATTGCTACATGTTTATACAGCGCACATATTCAAAACCCGCTGCCCCATTCTTTACATGACGTACTGTCATGGCTGCCTTCCCTGTAAACTGACGATAAGCTTCCATTCCATTTGTTTGTAAATGTTTAGCAACACTCACAGTAAGCATTTAGTAAGCTTCCTATATGTGTAAGACAAAGATCACATGGCTATTGGAGGAGATAGATGTGTGAAAAGTAGGTGGGTTTCCTTTAAGATCAGCTGAGGTCACAGTGGTTCCCCCAGTGTTGGCCGTGACCTTTGCAGCCACCACAAGCAGCCGGCTATCATCTATCAGCATCTAAACTTTCCCTGTGCTCGGTCAAACGCACACGGGAGAGCGGCCACTGACATTAAAACTCAATTAGCGGGGCCACTTTCTAAATAATACATTAGCAAAGTGCATTAGCCACACACCGCCCGAAGCCCAGAGCACAGTTCTTGCACTACATCTCAATATGTCAGGGTTACTACTGCCTGGGAGCTAATGTGTTGGAACAGGGAGACATTGAGATGCAGATTAGCTTTGGCAATTAAAGTATTGTCATTCAGTGTGGCTAGAGGAGACTCTTGCTGGCGAGGATATATTTTGCTGGCATATACTGTAGGCGGACTTTCCTCCACGTTGACTAATTGCTTGTTTATCTCCCCTATCTCAGGTCTTTTTCTTTGATGCAATTCAGTATAATAAGAGAATGGGAGACCGCAAATAATGATCAGAAGTAAATTCCAAGCATTATAGCACTAAATAACATTAAATCACTTTCTAATAAATGCTTGCTTGACACTGACAATTCTGATCTGCCATTATGTATAAATTAGGATTCACAAGGCAACTTATGGAGCAACTTGCCAGAAGTATAATAAGTAATGTTAGATTGATGTCGGCAAGTGTGAATTGAACTATGGAAAGCATGTTTAATAAGTAAAGCAGTAAAGTTGTGTTTATAATTGACAAACATATTTCTTCTACTGGTAAAAGTAAAAATTTGTTTCTGTATCATCAGTGATGCATTTTTTTTATGTCGTTATCCTTCTTAACCTAAAGAAACATTTTGATTCCTTTACATTTAAAAAGTAAAATGTTCTCAGTAAGATGTGAACAATGCACCTTCCTCTAGTTGGATGAATTAAGGAAAAGCCCACCACTCAGTTATGCATTACCCTCCTCTACCCCTAATCCTCACATAAGCCCGGTTGTTGTTGTTTATGCACCACCAGCTTGGTAACACATACAGAAAAGAGCCCGCTTTGGAATCCACTGGCCTCAGTGTGGCACAATGCCTGGAGTATCCACATCCTCCAACTCGGCCGCACGCAGTCCCACTCAGGAATGCTACCCCGGAGCAAGGCTACGCCGTCTGTCACAGCACAAACACTGTAAATACTGTAAATAGATTACAGTAGGCCTCAGCCGTAATCCACACAAGCATGGCTGCTGTGTTCACACAGAGAGGAAACACGTTAATCGGGGTTTTGTCTCTCTAGCAGGCCCTGCTTGTCATCCCTGCTCTATGCGATGGAGCTGGTGCTTGCCTGACTCCAAAGTGCAGAGGCCCATGAAACGGCTCATTGTGACACGGCTGGTCGTCTGGCCGGGGGGGGGGGGGGGGGGGGGGGGGGGGGGG